>JAQGBY010000850.1:0-36010 GCA_034698785.1 Mycogona germanica
AGCCCGCGCCGGGAATCGAACCCGGGACCGCCGAGCCACTGCCAGTAACAATACCGACTGGGCTACGACGAGTCGTAATAGATGATAAGATGATAATCGCTTACGCCGAAGTAACTTTTAATTAATTTAAAATACAAAGTGCGAATTTTATTTAAAACGACCATGTTCGACTTGTGCGCGACCAATTTCCAGCTTGTCGTGAAAGGCACCCTGAACATCCAGTTTCTTTACATATAGAAAGAAGGAAACGAAGATTTGGCTTTCAGAAAGATTGGGCAATGGGAGTAGGATGGTGTGGAGGGAGGAGGGGGATGGGTGATGGGGGAGTGGGGTGGGGGTGGAGTAAAGCATGGCAGGAATGCCGATTGCTCGAGAAAAAAAATTGCTCATTAAAGTCGTAAAGATAGTTCCGCCCATGATTCGGCTGGTTAGCATATTGCTGGGGGGGAAGTCTTAAGAAGAAGCATCGGGAGAGAGCGCGTTGAGCGCACTAATATGGTCCCTCGTATCGAACCCCCCCCCCCACACCTCCACCATCTCCCGCTCAACGAGAAAGTGGTATAATGAATCATGTCATAACCATCAAGTGCAGATTTAGGTCCCCCCCGTTTAATACGCATCAACGCCCCTCACGATAACACTCAAGAAACGAAAGGAGTATACAAAACAAGCTTAAGCCATTCCAGGAACAATAACTGGAGCAATCTCCGGATACAGTATATAGAAACTGTTTGGGACAGTCAACAATAGAAATTCAAAACTAAAAAAATTAATAAAAGGACTTGGAAATTCGTTATTATTTTTAAATTCAATACACCTTTCATCAACGAAGAAACAGTTTCAAGCCGCTGGCTATCGCGTACAGGTAGAGGAACCTCTTGCAAACTTCCGGCCGATACTAATAACTTATTAGATAGGGCGGCCGTATTGATTCCTCTTGTCGGTCATAGTCCAAAATCCGAGTGACGCCATCAGTACAAGAAATACCGGTGATTATAGATTTTCTATATCTTGATACGTCATTCAGCGGATGAATGACGTTCAATCATAAGTCCGCTGCTTCACGAAAAACGCTGATTGATTGGACATCGGTGATGGCCAATCTATCAATACAACTATTCATTAAGTAAAACGTTTAATTGCACTACTGTTTAAATAGTAGTTAAACCTATTCGTTCGAATAGAATGCCGTTTATTTTTACAGTCATTTGGATTAGGGCACCTCCATTATATTTAAGTATGTCGAAATGCAACGCGCAATAAATTTGCATCACTAATCGGAGTTAATTGAAACCAGAAACTCATTGTAATAGATGCATTCATTCGTAGTTGGGTGTTCAATTTTAATGAATGAACTGTTTTCCGAATTTGTTAATAAATTTGTTTCAGGTGATCTGCAGAGATTTTTATTTTCGGAATAATGCGTTGAGTAAAAGGTGGTTTTAACCTAGCTTGTGTTTAATCAGAGCCGAGCATTTTCCGGAATATATTTCGGAGGCATTCGATTCAGGCACTTGGTATATCTAATGGACTTTTTGGCGGATTTAACTTTGGTCTCCACCGCGGGCAGGCCTTTTTAATAGATTGCGTTGTTGATCGATATCATATTTAATCGATTCGAAATTCCGTCATCCGTAACTCGCTTTTAGACCACATCGATTTTTGTGCAATACGTGTCTGCAAATATCCTCCCGAGACATGGACGCGCTACGCAATAACGTCATTGCCCTTAAAATAACTGTCTGATTTAGCTTTGGATTAGCTCTAGAACTGATGTAAATAAGGACAGGTAAACAAACAGGGAGACCGCTTGTTTATTTATGCAAAAATATCATGTACCTCAGTATCTGATATATTTTAATATCATATGGTTAATTTAGTGTTCTCTTTGTCGTGTGATTCTCATCCGCCCGGCGCATCGTCCGCACTGCGTATCGGGGCCGCACAGAGTGAACGCGAGTGATTCGAACCCTGAATTACCTACCTGGGTAGGATGGAAACCATTCTATTAACTCAGAATTTTTGTAATTATATTTTATTCGGTATAAATGAATAAATAGTCGGTTTGGCCGCCGTTCTCAGGATGATACGAACCTATGCGGTTGATCCCTCGCAAGGTACAAAAGCGCGGCCGATCTGAAGAGATTATTCCGTCACAGTGGCACGTCCCGAGAGCGACAATCGCGGTTATGGATGCGGGGAAAGCTTAACGAATTCAGTCGCCGCTAGAGGGGGCACGCGGCGTTCAAATCCGTGGCCAATGACGGGATTACAAAGTAAACCTCGGAGCTCCCCCACCCCCACACCACGCCCTCACAATCCAAGATTAGCAGCTCATAATACGTTTGTATACATGACCACGTACATAGCGGACAACGGAAAATGGTTTTTGGAATAAAAATGGACGTTATCCTTTTTTTTGTGGTCCTAAGAAACAGTCGACCTGGTTGACAGCAGCGCCATCGGTGGCAAAATTACACACTCGACTTGAACGAAAATGAAAGTTGTCATTTGTTTCAAAATACACATGAGACGTACAGTAATTACATTGCGCTAAATTCCGAACCTCATTATTGAAATCGTTGTAGGAAAAAACTCAGATTGTTGTTATTTCAAAATGAATAACGTGGTCAAATAAAATGGAGCCCAAAATACAAATATATTTTAATGCGTTCTTTTCTTTTGCCATTTTTACGAAAAAGAGAATCCAAATCATTCCTCGACCAATACATTCTTCGAAAACTTATTTTAAAAATCTTCACTGATTACTTTTTCTTATAAAAATGATATCGCAGTTCGGCTTTCTTTACCGAACGCCATTTTGGAACGCCCAAATTTAATCGACGTCGAAATGTAGCGGCCCTTGTGCTCGGAAAATTTGAAAATAATATGCTGATTTACATCTGAGGACTAATACATTTTTCGAGAAGATGTAGCAAAATATATTTTGGGCTAACTTTAATATGTATATGATAAACGTAAATGAAACAAAAACACATGGAAGACACTTTCAGAGAGAATCCAAAAATAAATAAATGCCTAAAATCTTTCTCATTAATAAATGAGCAGTGTAATATATACCTTTGTTTACTCAACATCGCTTTGACTAATTGTTCCGTAGAGACTTGTTCCGTACTCTGTAAATATTATATTTTCTTTCCCCCTAAACTTAGTTTTAGTTTGGAAGCGTGTGTTTCGAAATGAGACATCAAGGTGTGATGAAAGTTATGCGCAATAATGACGAAATAATATTGCCAAACAATACAATTTAGGATATTAACTTTACACGGTTTAAAGGTTTTTATTTAGTATCCAAGGATCCCTTAAAAATGTGTCCAACCAATGCAATATATCATATATCCGAAGAATATATAAGAAGAATATACGAGTGTATCCAAGACGATGCTGTGATCTGAAATTATAGGAGAAACTTTCTTCTTCGAGGATAACTTATGATTGTGTGAAGGAATCCGTTTTGTGGCGGTTCCATTTGAAGACCCGTTTTTCCTACCTAATCCTCATTGTTGAAAGTCTTTAGGGCGAGAGAACGGAGGAAAAAAATGCGAAAATATGAACACCGGCTGAATGCCGTCTGGGAAAATAATATATTGGAAAAAATAGTCTACCACCTGCTACGTCCTGACTGCCATTCATTCAATTTATCGATATTTGCTTTTCAGTCGCGGTTAGATGGTCGTTTTTTTTGCCAGTCTTCTTATATGTATTTGTTGATGTGGGATAAAAAAGTTACTTTTCTTTTGTGATTCGATGTTGCGTGAGCAGGGGGCGCGTCAAGCAACCTATCGACCGCTACGGCGAAAATAATTCATTGCGTGATTCATTCAGACAGGATTCTGGAAATTAAAAAAATAAACTTCCAACAAAGTGGAGAAACAGCCACAAAAGCATTCCCTAATTCTGGTTTAACTGTTATTGGATTTTTCTTGTTTGCTTTTTAGGATTTTTGAGTACGGCGGACCAAGTGGCGGCCGGCAACTACGGTCTACTGGACCAGGTGATGGTTCTGCGATGGGTTCAGACCAACGTCGGCGCTTTCGGGGGCGACATGGCCAATGTGGCCATCTTTGGTAACAGTGCAGGGGGCGCCAGTGTCTCCTTTCATCTGCTGTCGCCAATGTCGGAAGGTGAGAGCGATTTTGACGACCAACGCAGGTGATATATTTACAGACGGGCAATTGTCAAGATTGGTGTCTCGCCAAAATTTCAAACGACTTGAGCACTTTACTGCCAGACGTGACAATAATTTGTTTGATGACGTGTCGAATTCAAGTCTAATGGTTCGATTTTCGTGCATTTAGGTTTGTTCTCGACGGCGATTGCTCAGAGCGGTTGTGCGCATGCGCCGTGGGCTATCCAGCATCATCCTCTGTCCTACGCCCAGAAGCTGGCTCGGACCCTGGGATGTCCGACCGAACCGTCCTCGGACATGGTGGACTGTATGCGCACCTTCTCGCCGGACGTTATCCTCAAGAAGTCGATATGGGCCGTAAGTCCAAGTACTTGGTGATCTTAATCTTAATCCTACATTAATTCTATTTGTAGTTGCGTTTTTAAAACCAGAGGACGTGTCACGATACAAAAAACATACACGTGTCTCCATCTACCGGCACTCTGGGGGGAAGTTTGAATGTGCTTTGCAGCCTGATGCTGACTGTGCTACCGATATGGAACTATCGATATGTATCGTGATAGTCTTGAAACATATATGGACCACGTGGTGTGTGACGACACATGACTAATGACGTCACAATCGCAAAGATGGTCGTAATCTTTGTGATTCTTGCAAATAAGTAATAACAGTATTTTCAAATGCATGATTAAAGTTTGTCGATTAAAGTACTCCGTTGTTTGATGAAAGCGTCAACGAAACAAATATATTCGTAGAACGGAAAAGCTCCAATCGAAATTCTTGTACGCTATCGATGAATCACATTTGTCTGAAATTCGATTAGTTCGCAATGGTCGGTAATTCAAGAGACCTTTGACATTACATGGTCTAACCGAGAATATCGGCGTACCGTTGCCTTGTATCACGAAAGGACCGCGAAGGGCGACCAACCCGAATTAATGAATAAATAAACAGCGTCATCAAAAGTAAGAAACCCAGTAAAAAAAAATATATATATATATATCCCGTGTCGTGACTTTCGGAAAACACCAGCGAAAATCGCGTCTCTCGAAACAACTGAGCGAGTTTTATTGAAGCCAATTTTATGTCGCTCGTTACAAGATGATGCGCTCTGCGAGTGCCTTTTCCTGTATCGGATTTACTATATATATATATAAACTATATGTTCTTCGTCTAGTCGATATATAACGGAACATGTTGCTGAAAAAGAGAGGAGAGATGTCGGGGGGAGAAACGAGATACGGACGCTTTTTAGACGAGACTTTTTAGACGGAGAGGTTAAAGTTAATATGAGTGACTGGATTTTTTGTTGAAGTTGGTCTCTCTCAGAATCGGTGTACATCTACCTCTGAATAAGAATGTGCTCCATATGAAATCGTCTAGGCCACATTGGAGATTTTTAGATTTATCACGTCACAGTGTACATCGCGTACAACCTGCGCTAAAAGTCAACTTTGTCTCTCCACCAACGTCTTCCAGGTTTTGTCCTGGTTTGTCCCGATATCAAATTTTTGTTTCAGGGGATGGGTATTGGAGGGGGGAGGGAAGTGGGCTGTTCCAATTATGGTTATCAGGTAAACGTAAAACCTGAGGTTCCGTACCCCTTATCGTTTAAGGAAGGTGTCGCCCCATTTCTATCGCTCTCTCAACCCTCAACCCCCTTAGGGGTGGAGCTAGTACATGGACGTCCCCGCGAGTAAAATGACACGGCTGCTTTTTAATGATTCTCGTAAAATGTTTTCCCCGGCTCGATTTGATTTCCGAGAAAAACGAGGAAAGGCTCAGTTTTGCGTTTATCAGATGGACTTGTGCGTAATTTCGGAGGTCGGGGTAGCGCTTGCCGGGGGTAAAGTGTTTCTGCCTGGTTCTACGAAATACAAACTCATTGGGGGGACGTAATTTTCCGCACCAATAAACATTCCGGTTAAGTTAACGAAATTTTAAAAAATTTAATTTCCAGAGACGTGATTACGGTGAAACGTTACGTGAATGGAAAATATAATGCTGAAATTGTGTTCTTGCTTTCTGTACTCGTAGAATTTAATATATACTTGTTTATCGTGCAGCCAACTGGAATTTGGTGTTAATTGCAATTTCAGGAGGAGCATTACAATTAAAAATATGTACTCTTTTTATTCTGCGGTATAATCTGCTCAACTCGCTATATAATAAACTGATAATTGCTTTGGTTACCGATTTTCCGAAACAGTAAACATACATGTGTAATTGGCTTCATAACTTGAAAATGCGATACCTTAGTTGATATTAGATACGGGACCAATTCTTATTCCTGGATTCATTAATTTGGCGAGCTTGGAAAGTTAAAATTCGCCTCGCAAGACCGCACGTCAAGGATTGGATTGGAAGAGCCAAGAGAAAAACAAATCTGAGAAATTAGTTTTTCCTCCTGAACTCATTTATGTATTACTGGGACTTTTGACGATTAAATTTGTAGACACCTCTAAGAGCTGGCGCAATTTGCACTAAGATTTAGTTGTGCATACGTTTTCTAATCCGAATTAAGTTAAGTCCTTCCCTCGTATTCCTGAAATACGCACCGCAAGTCCTTTCGTTTACTGGAATTATCAGATAACTTAATTTCATTGGTCATTCACTTTTGGCATCTGAGAATTGTCTTTGTGCAGTTAAGCTCAACAGTAAATTGGAAGCTGGACTGGAAATTAAATACTTTATAATCACATGAGCGTGTGAGCCTTGGCATGAAACTTGAATTAATGCATTGGCATTGGATCGATTTCCCACTAGGAATTAGCACATTATGATCCGTGCGCCATTTACAGAGACTGTAGATTAGTGGCTGAAAGGTCATTTGAGGTTGGTGACTTTCTTGAAGTGGAGGACGACCGAACAATAAAAATAAATCTCATAAAAGACTGCCTCATCGATCAAGATGGTGTCGATTTCAGTAAGAAAGCAGCTCCGCTAAGGCTCTTTTCAACGTAGACATTTTAAGCTCGAACGCTTTTGAAAAATTCTATCTTCCTGAAACCTCGTAAAACTGAGGCGACATGATATTTTAAAGAATTTCCAACGGTAAACTAATTCATTTACAGGTAGGCAGGCAATTATTTAAATATTTCCACTTGATTGCATAAGTTCCTGCTGCATAACATTTGCCCTATTCTGACGTGGATCTCAGGAAGATTTACTTATTTACAATTCTATCCCAAGAACACTTCAATTAGTCAGGATAGCGTTCAGAGATAGTCAACAACACACGTATTCAACTCATTTTCATTTTTGTCAATTTTTAGGGGGCCTCACTCACTTTGAATTAATTTTTTGTTTTAAAGGAGTGATACACAATGTGATGAATACCTAATTACTGTCTCTTTTCATTTGGCGGAGAACGATAAAAAGGACTTGTTGTCGAGCTCTATTCTTTGTTGATTGTACGCGGTACAGGTGTTCCAATTCCGAAGTAGTGGGAAGAAAAAGGAAAATGTCTCCGGGAATGTCTCTTTAAGATTATGACGAGAGAAAGACTGTGGAAGTAGCTCGGTCTTGCATTGAAAGGCTAAGGCACAAAGCCCGTTGAATCGCGTGCGCAGGAGCTTAGGGAGTTGCAACAATCCTTGTAATCCATGTTTTAGTCTATTGTTGCGCCGACGTCGTCTGTTTTTCGGGGGTTCATCTTTTGTTTCGACTATTCCTATTGTGATTTGCGGGGACGAGCTACGACGAGACGTTCGTTGCTAGGTAACAGGAACAAATCACTGGAATCTGAAATACAGCGTGGGCTCATCGGTATTAAATAACTCATTCTCGACTCTGGGATGTCTGATTGTGGTCGCAGACGAAATGCTGTTGCTTCGAACAACATCTAAATATGCAATTAGATTGTTAAAGGAGTAACGTCAGCATATCAAGCTTAGAAAACGTCTAGTCATTTGAATTTCCCCGGTTCTTGAACACAAATCTTGTTACTTTCAAGTCAAAGTTTCGTAGCCAACTGTATCCGAATGAGTTTCTGAATCGCGAAAGAGTTTTGTGCTCGCCACGTACTTTGGAAATCTCTCTTTCTTCTCTTCCGCACGTCTACATATGTACATGTAGCCGGAAATGAATTTAAGCATTTGCAACGGTAGCAGGAAATGAATTTGAGCATTAAAAGTTATGACGTGTGTAAAACCACTGCCTGTTTTCGCGAGGGCGCTCTTGTTCGCACCAGTTAGTGCTAAATGCGACGTGAGCGAACGGGAGGCCTGGCCAACATGTACTATAGACCTAGGGGAGGAGAAGGATGGACAGCGCCTCATTTAAGGGGGAGCAGGGATACGCGGGGCTCATGCCCAGTAAGTAGGCACAAGCGTGAAACCACAAGACAAATCGGATCGGTCTAACTAATAATTTAAAAGGTCCCACTTTAGAAAACTGTCTGATAACAACGATGAAGTCGTTGGTGGACAATGTCGACGTCGTATCGTGAGACACAGAAGTTTTCACTGGTTGCTAACTAGACCTAGTGACACCACAGATAAATTATGTGTAGCTCTTTATATTGACATCGTAGAAATTGTTGAACCTAATTAAAACTGAGGATCTCAGGAAGTTATCACTTAAAATAGTGAAGACATGTTGATTAAGGAAGTATGGTCGTTATGGAAGTGAAAGAGTAGTCGTTCCTTAACTCATTGCCTTGGGCGTAGTCTCCGGCAATTAAGTCCCTGAACAATGTGTATGTGCTCGAGCCAATTGACTAACAATTGCGGAAACTCCCATTTCGAAAAGTTTTCCAGATTTTTCGGCTCCCACTCGCCCCACCTTCATTTAAGCATCTCTCCTAAATTCGGCAATTGTAAAAAGTTATTTCTTTTTCCCGGAATATCGCGACTGCTGTTTGTTGCTCTTGTCGTGTAATTGCATGTGAATTTTTTTACGACTTCGTTTAGTACGCTTTTATAACTTTTATAGAGCCGAATTCGAGAACCTAGCACACACGTATGAAACATGGTGCAGTTTATATTCTGTCCTGCACAAACTAACAGAGCGAATATATTGCATTGCATTTGCAGATATTTCTTATTTTTTTGTCTTTCGGCATTAAAACCACCGCGACTCATTCCATAGAGGCAACATATTTCAAAACAACGTCTGCTTCACTGCTTTCGTTTTTTAAAATTTCATAACGAAAGTTGAAAAGTCATGAAACAAGGAAACTACTAGTGGTTGGTTTGTGCAAACAGCCTCTGAAATATACGTTTTAGGTAAACACACTTCAGAAAAACATTGTTCACAATCCGTATACTCACAGCGTCTGAAATATTTTAAAGGTATGTTGACTACAAAAAATGATCTTGTTAACTCGTAAACTTGGAACTTTATTTGGCGTAGCGAAGTTACATTGTGTTTAAAACAGTATTAGTTGCGCATTATCACATTTTAAATTCGTCATATTTCTTTACGATGATGTGAACAATTAACTTTTATAAATTAGTTGTATTGTTTGTATCAAAGCTGAAATCTTGTGAAATCTGAATGAATGTTTAAGATCTTGTGCTCTCGTAGTGACGTTTTAAATTAAATATACGGGAATACTATCAATATTTTTTATCTATGATTAACGGGGATATTTTATTGAAACCTAGTTGAATATTGATATTAATATAGTTGAGTATTGAATGACACAAAATATGCAGAAGGCTCCTACGGGAATAATCCGATACTGGCTCTAAAAATAGCAACGACATTAGACCGAAAACCTAGGAAATTAAAGACAGTAGAAAAACAGTTATCTGCCAGATTAAGATAAGTAAACGCAGCTTGCATCATTTCTGTAAATGTTCGCTTCGGTAACAAAACGTTGATTCGTTTCTCGGCCCACGGCCGAATTAAGCACGTCATCAATTTATCCCATTTCCCAGTCCCTAATATCTCACCGACTGGCTCCCATAAAGGGATCGAGGCCCGCACTGCACGAAATTGTTTGTTCAAATATTCACTTATTTTGTCATCGAAACAGAACAAAACCTTTGTCGACAGTCAATCAGGCTTAGCCTAATGACTTGCCTCGTCATTCAATATTAGCGTAGTCTCTCTACTTTTCCCCATGAGTCCAGTTTGACACGATCACACAAACCAGGCTATTTGCATCACTTCGGGTTTTTTTCATGACGTCTACTGATTGTTTACCTGGAAGTGTGGGCCTTCCCCGAGCCAGAAGGCTTGCCGCAATCATATGGCAGCATCGTGATCCGCTCACCTCGGGGCTCAATCGTGAATTCGCCGTTTCCGTTCACGTAGATAGGGAGAAAACACATTAGCGCCGACAAGATAAACACGTGTTGTTTGGGAATCTCAAATGAAAATCTGCCGCCGCGTACTGAAATATTAATGAGGTGCGACTCACTCTTTTTGTCCTCCGTTTATTTGTTCGGGTCCGCACGACCTGCTTTCGCGAGACAGGGGACGAAAACGCGGCTGACCCGCTTTTCCTACTTGCTGTCGACGATCCCGAAAGCATCAGCTCGAAGCGCCATCTATCGGGGTCAATTAGTTCCACCCACTTCCGAACTCACCTTTTGATATTGTACAGTCTCGATGTTAGAGTAACAGGTATTAATACACAACTAAAACGCTTGGTCATCGCATAAAAAATGTAATTAACAGTTTATCTTTTTATCCTATGTTTCGTAGAGCGGACTTTTGGTTCCGTTTGCTCCCGTTATTGATGGACCGATGGGCGGATCGTTCCTGCACGACCATCCGGAAGCCATCATGAGGTCTGGAGCGTTCCACGGAGCCCGGATTCCTTTCATGACTGGTGTCACCAAGGACGAAGTGTCCATCTGGTTCCAAGGAGGTAAGCAGTTAAAAATGCAAGTAGGCAAAAATGCATTTGCAAATAACGATGATCAGTGATCACTGGCAAATAAGATAATTTGATAATTAATTAATTTGTTATTTATTTTAGTACATAATTTAGTTTAGTTAATTTTTTTCGAGACGTTCATCAATCAATTTGGTTGTTCTGCCGGAAATAACTAAACGAATGTGTGCTTATCTATCTGTAGATGGTTCAGAAATGAAAATCGAGGAGATGCGCATTTTTATGCAAAAGCGAGCCAAGGAGCTGTTGAAGAGCAGGAGCGTTTCGGACTTGAACCAGGCGGTCGTCATTCACGCCATATTTGTCCAGTATCTGGCCAAGCGGGGTATGACGGCCCATGTCGGCAAGGGACACACGATGGCCGTGGTGGACGTAAGTACACATCCGCTCAATCGCCATTTTCAATTACAGAGGCTACGAAACACTTGCTTAGCTTTTAGACCTCCACTTGGCGACGAGTAAGGGCGAATCATTTTGACTATTTATGTATTTCAATTAAATAAAAAATGAAGAGCGACATAGTTTGTTAATTTTCCCCCCGATATACAGTTCATTTCAGACGTTGGCATCAAAGCACCCTGTATTCAATTCCTGCAGAGCTTAGTGGAGACAACCAGCGCACCTGTCTACATGTACGAGTTCAGTTACTTCAGCAATGATGACGTCAGATCCGATCGACAGGAATGGATAGGTATTTTCAAGCCTCATGCAATAATATTACATTTTACTCTTTAGCAAATTGTATGGGACACGTACAGTACAATTCCGTGCGATGTGTTTATTAATTTCGTGTCTGATAATCGTTCCAGGAACAATGATTGAAATTTCGGCAAATCTTTGTGCCACTCGTAATGCTTCTCTTAATGAAAGCATGCATTGCTAATGCTTTTTTTTATCACTTAAACGTATCTCTGACAGGCGCCTATCACGAAAGCGAACTTCAGTACGTGTTCGGCGAGCCGTTCCTGAATTACGACAACAGCCTGCGATTGGACAAGGACCGTGACGTCAGCGAAATGATGATGCAGCTGTGGATCAACTTCGCTCAATACGGGTAATCCTTTTACAAACTGTCGACGTAAAATAATTAGTGACGCTGACATTTCATTTTTTTTATCCATTCCCGACCTCAATCGAGTTGTGCGCTGCGGTACAGCACCAGGGGGAGCTTCTTTCAAGTAATGTTTTTCGACAAAAATGTTACATTATTTTGAATTTAGCTTTTAAAAAATTCAATAAAACGTATAAATGCTGCAAGGCTATTGGGGTCATTTGGTATCGACAATTCAACGTCGTTATCATGAACAAATTAAATTACTTGAATATAATTCGTAAATTAACAACAAAAAATTAAGGAACGGGATTGGGTTTTTTCTAATGTTCACTAAGCACGACATGTATTACCATTCTTTTTGTTTTTATTTGTGCGTGATTGATGCTGGAATACAGCGATCCAACTCCGCCTCAGCACAACCCGTTGAACGTGACCTGGTCCAACTACAGCACCGAGCACCCGGCCCACCTTCGAATTGCCGACACGCCCCAGATGGCCCAGAACTACCTGACCGAGAGCGTTCTCTTCTGGAACGTGTTCGTGCCTATCCTCAGCGACTACCCCATCCACGAGCACGGCAAACGGAAGTGCGCCGGACTCAAAAAGAAGTGGCTGCTGGGCACGCTGGTGCCCATCGTGGCCGTCCAGACCCTGGTCTGCATCGCGCTCGGCTACTACACTTTCCGACGGAGGCGACACCTGGCCACGCACGCGCCACTCTCGCCCGAGAACAGCACGGCCGTGTGACGTCGCTGCTGGTGACCACGCCCACCGCGCGCGCCGTCGACCAATGGGAATCGTCGGGAACGCCCCCGCCTCGCTGTCACGTGAACCGCCGTGACACCTTTCTCCCCCCGGATATCCTGTGGACGAACCAAACATGGCCGCTCCATGCAATAAACGTGGCTGACCTGCTCTGTTGCCAGATTTTGTTCTTTTATATGCTCAGATGGCGCTCTAAAAATGTGAAAATGGAGAAAAATCTGCTACTTTTTAAAGATGGCGCCGCCTGATGATTAAAGATGGCAACTGTTTAATGCTTGGATTTGACGCGAGCATATTGGCATTTCAATTAATCACGTTTACCGGCAGGCGGCGCTGTTCCGTGATGCAATTTTGCCGTACGGTCACGCCGATGCGACCGTGACTGCAACTTCCGGTTCTGTACGCTCCTCCGACACTCTTGTGAAATCGCTGGTGCACGAAGCGGGATAATGAACGGTCGAGAGCGTCTGGATCTCGTGGAAGGATAGGTATCCTGGTGCTATAGTGTGGTGTGTAAGCATATCAAATCCAGAGAGGAAAAAAATATCGAAGCCTTCACATCATCAATTCATGGTTAAAAACAAAACATATCACGACAGTTTGAACACGGATTACCGTTGAACGAGCCCCGGTGCCTACGAAATGGCGAATAAAATTAATTGTGCGGATCAGTTAAATGGCGAACGCGTGAACGCTTTTAACGTGGCGGCGCTGTTTAAGGAGCGTGTTTATGTCTCTGTTATGGAACATGGATGCGAAGTTTATCTACGGTGGAATAATAGATCGTTCGTCGTGGGTACAGACAATTTTTTTATATCAAACGCGACGTCAATTTGTCGAAAGTCTTCTGTCGCAAATATCGGGCTAAAACTATTTCTTTTAACGGATAACCGATACGCTTGTCTGGCTGCTTGCTCTATTAATTTGAACGCAGACAATGGATCGAACGTTCGATTTTAAAGAATAGAGGTGTTCGGAAACAGTCGCCAGGTGTCGCCTCCATCATGTTTTGCGTGGTTCCGGTTGACCGATTTCAATTCGCAATGACATATCACGCCGGTTCCAAACAAAAAAAAATTAGTTCACCGAAACAACGAGCAAACAAAGTGCCTCAACCAGCAGCGTCCCTGGTGACATATTAGCGCACTATTTAAATAGGTCTTTACGTGTTATACTGTACCTGTGACGAAAGGCACTCTGAGGTAAGACGATGTTTGAGGGGGGGAGGGGGAAATTGTTTCGAATACGTAACGCAAATCGCGTCTGGTGACCCTATGACCCTGTGACCCGCTTCTGTATAGTTGTGGCTACGACGGATAATTTACTAAAATTGGATGACCCGTGAATTATTTAGTTGAAATTTTAAAAAGGCACAAGTTCATTATTTAAAATAGTAATACCTGTATATCTATATTTTTGAAAAACGATTCATTTTTATCGGATGTATTGATGTCGGCTATTACTGATTCTCCCCATTCAAGGTGTCATTTTTAAATTTTAAATTCAGGTTAACACGCAATTTAAGTCCTGGTGATTTTGTGTATTTCCTTTATAATGTTAGGTCGATGTGGTAAAAAGATATATCATATATGGTAACGGTTAGCGATACCTTGAGGGTTATCGGTGTGAAGGTTTCTACTCATTATCGAAGAACGTTGCAGATGTTTATGGGCAAGTGCCTGTGTAAGATTGTGAATAAATAGAAGACCTTATCAAAAGTGATGGTGTCCATTCAATTTAAGCTCTGTGACAGTTTCATAACGGATACGTGTTCTCAAGGAATGAATGCTTTGGATAAAATGAAGAGATAATAGTTAATGGTGCAATCATGGTTTCATTCGACGAGAATTTGTCTGGATTTTTTTGCACGCCGTATGTTAATAATGTCACGATTTCCTTTCAAGTATTCATCATTAGCTCAAGAATTTCCAAGAAAAGTGGGAAAGCCTAGCAATGATTACCTAACACAAAGAGATGGAAGGCTCGATCCTCGGTTTTCATAATATTCCAGCTGAGAAAGCGACTAGAAGCCTTTGCCGCCCTTTTAAATTTGTCAAATTTTATCAAAGGCTTTTGTTTTATTCCCAAACATATCTTTGGATTGTCAAGTGTTGACTATTGTAATTTAATGGTGTTGTTTAGATCTATAATGCTGGTATCTCCAGTGCTGAAGGTTGATAGCGGTTTTTTAAATTGTCAGGGTGGCTATATTACTTATTTTCAGTACTTGGTAGACAGGTACTGAAAATATGATGTTCCTGTTAATATTAAGATTATTGATTATGAGACTATGAGAGTATCGATGTCTCCAGATTGAATTCCTGAAATTTAAGCAATGGCAAATGAGACTGTGTATACAAGATTATGTTTTAAGTCGACACCCTCTCTTAAGAACTAAAGTTGACACCCTATAGCTTTTGAAAATTCATTGTTTTGATTCTGCAAGAGGCGAATGGTGGAGATTTCCAGTGACTACACGTAACTCTTATCATTTGTTTCTCCTCGCCCTAATCTATTTCGTCTGCTGATGCATTTTCTCAGCATCCCTCCTCCTTCCCATCCACTCTTTCGCCGTGGACCCTTCATCAGTCAATACCTAATTAAGTATAACAAAGCGGTAGGGCAGAAATGCATGCACGCCCCACAATTAAAGTTAATTGCATTTTGCGCAGGCGCACGCCTAAATGACTGAAACTGACTTTTTTCCGTTGATCGGATTGGAGGAAACTGGAATAAGGGAGGAGGGGGGGTGGAGATGAACAGTTTTGTTAATTTCTTCAGCAATGGAGCACCGCTAACCGACCATAATGTTGCAATATCCAATTATTATGGTACTTGTTTTGGTATAGGCATTAAACTTCTCAAGGTTTAGGCAGTGAAATTTTTTTTAAACAAATCAGATGTCCTCTTGAGATCATTAACGACACATGAGTCAACTTACGAATTTTTCCAAACTGTCAATCGCAATTTGTCGCAACATTATATCATTGTAGTAGCAAATAATATATATTTAAATTTCGTGTTAGAAATTCACAAAATTAAATTAGAAATTGTGTATTTCATGAAAGTCATCTGGTTAATTTAATTTTTTAATATAAAATTAAATTAAATTATTCAAATGAAGAAATTGATACAGTTTCCTGATTTAAAAAGAAATATAAATTTGACGACGATTCTTCATGTTCTACTGTGTATACCTTTATTCTTTGTTTTGTATTCTATGTACTCTGCACTTTTATTCTTTCGTTGAAAGGAATGACTATTCGTTCTGGGTAAGTCCATTAAATATTGTAGTTCGCCGATCCTCCTTGTTCTATGAAAAATATCCTCTATTGACGAAGCTCGTCACAGATGCAATACCGTACTCCTCCTCCCCCCCCACCACCACCACCATAATCCATAAACATCCATCAATAGGTTTTAATGAGCTAAAGTACATTTGAAATTTCCAGCGCAATAATTCTCGTCTCCATACCATTAACCTAGCTGTCATGAGCGCTTCAACCCATCCTGTTCTGTTCACAGTCGTACGACGTCAACTTCACTCCAAATGGTAAAATACTGTTGGAATGAATGGGAAGATAGACACACACACAAAATATAGCCTTGCCTATTTTAATTTTAATTCTTTTTAGAGCACATGCGACATTCCTTCGTGACTTTCGCAAAAATGATTTAATCTTAGACATATTCTTGCGTTTGTTCTATCCGATTGCAAGTGACATATCATTTAAAGGCTTTCAACACATTCTGTTAACAGCTTATTAAAAAAATTGAAATGTGGAATGACAATTGTAGTTGAATTAATTTGACTATTCAGGTCACTAAGTTTGTTATAGGTTTTTTAATTTAATTTTAATTGCAGCTTTTCCTAATAATGAAAATGGAGCAGTGTCATTCAGACATTCTGGAAATGTCAGCATCAAAATATTCATTTTGACGAAGAACACTTGATGAAAGAAACTCAGATCGTTAATCGGTACATGGGCCTTGGTTTGAGCTTCTTAAATTCCAATAGGTACCCTAGCCCGGATGTGATATTCGCTACGACAGTGCCACGTAATTTGTTCCGCTTCATCGAAATGTGTACATTGATGAGAACGCCTAGTAAAAATGCGAAAACAACGAATTAAAAAATATATCAATACTGTCTTGAAGCTCAACAAACTCGAGCAATAAATATTATAAGCAAATACGTTTCTATCGATTATTTTTCAATCCAGTGAGATCAGGAGATAAAGTGAAAAGAAATTATATTGTGGACATCTTTATGCGGAACTAAACAAAGTCAGATTTTTTTTGTTAAATTTGGAGGAAAGCCATCAATGTGACAAGGCCTTCGCCATACATGCTGGTATATAAGCGAGCTTTAATTTGTCTCTGGCTAAAAGTGTGCATCAACAATGTGAGACTCGAGCCCCGCCAACGCTGACAGATGCCAGTAGGCGCATTGATTTTCAATGAAGCCTTATTAAAGAGTTTATTGAAGCGAAAATTGGAAAGGAAAAGTCAAAGGTTGTAGCTACGTCGCGAAACTAATATATTAATGCATCCGCCAAAGCTGTTCCGGACACGAATTTCTTCGTCCCCTGTGTAGGCTGCCAGCCCTACATTAATCGTGCTAGAGCTCCCTACTCTGAAAATTCACCAAACAATTATGTCGATAATAATAACGGTTTCAGGCAATTTCAATTCTTGTGGTTCGAGAGGGTTTTGTTCTAGCGTGAAGGAAATTTAGGTCAAGCGTTGACCATTTATCTTAAAATGTCAACCTCGAAAAGTTGTCCTGAAGTGGTTGTTGATATTTGTTTACTAAAAATACGCATTTTGCTTCGTTACATTCAAATTTTTTAAAGTTTCAGATACCAGGTTTATGTAATTTACTGCCGAAAGGTGCCGAAATATTTTGACCATTATCGTGGGATTGAAGTTTTCAGAATAATATTTATCACAAACTCATTTGTCACTTTAGCTTTGATTTTTATTGTTTATTTACTTTTTAGCTTACAACTAAACGGTGAAATAGGAAAATTATGCCATACGCTATTCCCTATTAATTTAATTTTTTTTAAATCATTTTTGAAACGCAGAAAAGTAAATGACGGTGGCTTGACGACATATCGTACCACTACTTTTTATGCTTGCGTTCTCTGGTGCATGTAATTCTGCAGGAGACTCTTGAGTTCGCCATTCTGTTTCCGGTAGTGCTCCACCTGTTTCACAAGTTCTTCGTATTCCACTTCCAACTTCCTGTCGACGAAACAAAATTGCAGCAGCATGAATTTGTTCTGTTCTGCATAATTTCTATTTCTCAACAAAAAATACTTTTAAATAATCCGAAGCATTAAGCAAGATTCTACCTATAACGGGGGTTTAAATATTTCATTTTATATTTAATTAAATTTATTTTATTTTAAATTATTGTAACCTAAATTTTTCCAGGCCGCTTCTGAGCACTGTCCACAATTCGCCACGGTCCAGCGGAATTACGGTCTCAAATTTCGGCCAATAGGCATCAATCTTTTCGTTCGGAATTCGGGATTCGTCTTTGATTGGCGACGGCTTTCGGTCCTTCGTACGAGACCTGTTTGGTTAAGAGGAAAAGAACGCATCTCTTGAAACTCATCGCTGGGTGAGACACCAGCGACGCTGTTTCTCGTCCGGAAACACCTTTTCTTATCTTCTTCAGATAAGAGGCAAGGCTGATGAAATATACCTGAGGAGACGCTTGTGAGCACGTTGCTCGAGAAACTCGTCAACGAATCTCAGAATATTTGCCGTCTCCGAGCCGCCGTTAGCCAAATCACGACCTCCCGTGCGATCGTCAAGTGCCGAGTACTGGATTTCGCCGCTAGACGGTGCTGCGCCGGAGGAGATCGGCGGAAGAATTGATTGACGAATCGCTTTTTGTTCCAACGCGAACGGATCGGAGCGCCTTCCGTAGCAGTTGACGTAAAGATAACGAACTAGCGAATCCAATTCCTGCTCGTCGTTTATTTTCAGCATCTTCAAATAAAAATAAAATGAAATATTGAACAAATATACTGTACTGGTAAAAGATAAAATTAGTTACTTTTACCAGCGTTTCATACACTTTTTAGTTTATGCAATTATGCCGAACATTTACGCCATTTCATCAACGGTTTTCAATTAATGAAATCCAAATCCAAATAAAACTTGTACTAGTTCAATATTTCGCTCTTGTTAAAATGACAATTAAAATGTAATATTGAACAAATATACTGTACTAATAAAAGATAAAATTAGTTACTTTTACCAGCGTTTCATACACTTTTTAGTTTATGCAATTATGCTGAACATTTACACTATTTCATCAACGGTTTTTTCAATTAGTGAAATCCAGAGATTTCGCTCTTTTTAAAATGACAATTAAAATGACAATCTCTAATAAATTCAAAAGATTTTCCTGAAAAATGATTAATGCCATAATTAAATATTTTTATTGTCAGTCAAGTATGATAATCAAGGCATTTTATTCAAAAGATTGATCAGTCTCATTTATCTGAAGGATTTTTTGTCCAGTCTTAAAATGTACTGGCTTAATCGTAATTGTCATGTTTCGAGTTCATGATCGAATTACGTTTACCGTCAGAATGGCGTCCAACTTTAACAGATTCTGTCGATCCTCCGGTATGGCGGCCACAATGTTGCCGGCCTTGCCTTCCACCAGGAAGCCGGCCTCGGTGACCAGGGCGCACAGGATCGCCTTGCGTTGGGCGTGACTGATGTCCAGCGCCCGACCGGTGCCGGACTGACCGTCAGCGTTGACGGCCAGCGGCGACGACTGACTGCGGACAGCGATCAGACCGATGCGGAACAGAGTCTGAGAGCTGATGTGATGACGTCGGCAGGCTGCAGGAGCAGAAAACGACGCCACCTTCTGGCTGAATCGTCGGACGGCCTCTGATTGGTGGCGCGAACGGACCAATGAGAAACGAAACAATAAGGAAAGGGTATTCGATCATTTATAATTCTGGAATATTTTATACTTTAATGAGGCCATATAAAATGTTGGTCCTCGCTTGAAATAACTTTGCCCGAGTTTTAAAAAAAATATGTTACCGTCTTTCCCCCGTTCAAGTTCTTCCTGTAAATTATCGTCTGCGTTGTCTTCGAAAAATCTGTCATAAATTATTCAAGCATGGAGAAATTCAAACCTACTATTAAATAAAATATAAAACTATAAAGCAAAAGGAGGTGATTATCTACTTACAAAGTTGGTTTTTGCCAAGGCCGCTTTAGAATCTTCTGGTAAATTTCTTCATCAATGGTCACCAACTCGTTGGCCAATTTTCGAGCCTCGTAGTCGTTCATGGCCCACAGGTCATTAAATTTCTTATTGTCGACGGCACGAAAATGTCTGTTGAAATATAAATTTATTCAAACCAATATTCTCGAGCAACTGAAATATAAATTAATTTACACCATTCTCTCGCTTGCCTTAATTTCTTCTCCAGATCATGCATTTGTTCTTCAAGTTTTTGGCATTCAACCAAAGCCTTTCGCTCCTTTTCTCTGAGGAAAATAAAACAAATATGAAAACGTCTGATCTTGGAATTGCCCATAAAACTCTCCGTCAGACAATGTTTATTTATTTTATAGGTTGAGAAATTTTTAGACTTACCTATTTGCATTTTCAGCTTTCTCCACCTTTCTTTTGACAACGGCATAAGTGTCCTGAATTCTGATCGACAAATAAAAAACATTGTATATTGTATAATATCTCAATGAATAGCAAAACGTATCACAATTACTATTTTTAAGTCAAATGGTTCAATGTCCCAGTGATATGAAAGAGAGATAATTAGGTATATTAAGGATCCATTTATACTTTGTCATCTTGCGTTTCAAATTTGATTTGACGATAATCTGTTCCTCTTCTCTCTTTCGCAGGACCTGACATCCGTACTCCAATTTCTCCTGATTCAATCGTAGGAGAGCTTTCATTTTTTGCAGGTACAGTTCCATGCTCTGTGAACAGATAAATAGAAAAAATTGAGAAAGGTTGTACATTTTAGCAACAACATTTGCAATCGTTTAAACAAATGTTCGACAAAATCTGCTTGACCTGCACGTCGTTGTCCATGTCGCTTCTCATCTTTGCGTATTCGGTGGCCTTCTGCAGTCTCAGCTCGTCCACCTCCTGGGCACTGCGCTGACACATGGCGCGGGTGGTGGTCAGTTGATCCTCATCGTGAGCGTTGATGCTGCTGAGCGCCGTCTCCCATTGGCTACGCTGCGTGGTGCCCAGCTGTTCCCATTCGCTGACCAACGACGCCTAGAAATTAAAGTCACACGCGTTTATAAAGGTGTTTAAAAAATAGTTGTTAAAAAATTGTTATAACGTAATTTTAACAATATTAAGAAATTAAGGTCACACGCGTTTATAAAGGTGTTTAAAAAATAGTTGTTAAAAAATTGTTATAACGTAATTTTAACAATATTTGAAGTTGAGATGGCGTTGTGCAATTAGGATGCTACCTCAATGCTGTTGAGCTCGGTCGAATACGATGTTGTCATCAGTCTAATCTGATCGCAGGCCCGGTCAACGGTCATCTGGAATTCCTCCTCCTCACGTTCAATGGTTTCACTGTAGTCCTCGGCGTCCTCCTCGATTTCCTAATCCGGATGACAATATTTCCTCTAATATTTTATCAAACATCTAAAATAATATTTTACAAGTGAAGATAACGAAACATTTAAAAGAAAAATGAGTAACAAAGTTAATCTGCATGGAAAGAATTTAATTGATTCTCAAGGTTAAGGTCAAGGTTCAATTGAAAAATAATGTTTAACATTTGTTTTACCTGTTTGAGATCGCTGATTAACTTGTCCTTTTCGGCGATGACCGCGTCACAGGCGACCTTCTGGTCCATCAACTTCTGATACAGATCTGTCGGTGCCTTCACCTTCTCAATGTCCTTCCACTTCAAACCGATCTAAGGTTTCAGAACATAAACTATATTGGAAATGGTAGCCCCTTAATTAAATGAGTTCTGCCTTTAATATACGAGTGAGTCACTTGCCTCCTTGCAGTGCGCACCGCCGGTCTCCTTCTCCTGTTCCAGCTTCTCCGCGCGTCGGTCGTCATGGAAACGAGTTCTGGTCAGGCGCTTCACTTCGTCCAGCAACGAAGCTTCCCTCACGTTTCGTACGAGGGCGCTGCTGTCGATCGCTATTTTTTCCAGCATCTGAAATAAGCGAATCAACTATTTTTCAATTTATCGTTGATTTTTTTTATTGTGACGCTATTTTTTCCAGAGTTGCTCCATGGATTTCCAACGCTGTCATCATTTGTGGCCAAAATGTGCTGCCCCTTGTTTCATGCGCCAGCGTAGAGATTAAAACCGTACATACATAAGGGACGTGCGGGGAAGCCTACAATTGATCAATGCCTCTAATACTTCTTGTCGATGAGTTTGTTTGGTTAATTTTCTCTGACTTGTTCAATAGACAACGCAACGGAAACTCATTCATTACGGCACATCAGCAGAATTTAAGCTTTGCTTTTTGAAATACAAAGTGTAACATATTTTTTCACCTGATCACTTCTCCTGACTTGCATTTCGCTGAAAGTTGGTTGGTTTTGGTGGACGTCGTCGACCGTCTTGACAACTTCTCCCGAACCAACTCTGAAAGAATAATATTTGGAGGAAATTATTCGATTACAAGCCGCGTTCTGCGTTGGAAAATTCAGTATTCAGAGACCGAATCGGCTTCCGGAGTTGATTATTCACTGCTTTTGTACGCCCGTATGATAATAGTGTTTTGATTTTTAGGGATATATTTTATCAGTGACGTCACGATTCATGTTGCTAGGAGAATATGGAATCTTAGTTGAGATTAGGCTTCCGGAGTTTATTATTCTCCGAGCATCGTACATCTGGTTTATGGGGTGACTTACTTTAATAACTTTACTTTACTTTACTTGTGCCTCTCACATAGGGCCTAAGCTCTGAGAGGGGTACAGAATCTTCCTGTTGTGATCCGTCACTTCAGTGAATTAAAAAATAAAAAAAATACCAGTGACGTCATCATGTTCTGGATCATTTTATTAGGGAAGGCTGTAATCTTATATTCTATGCAACAACGTTTAATTAGTTCTATTGAATATGTGAATTAATTAATTTTATTGCGGGACACTAGAACGAAAAGCTAGAAGAGCTGCAATCGACGAATAAAGACGCAGTTTGAGCAATTTTTGAAACGAACACAATTTGAAACTAAACTCCCGTTACATGGTTTGAACAGGTGTGTACATGTACATATGAATGAACGAATTGTTTACCTTTTCAGAGACTCTTGTTTGCGTTTGATTCTATTGCGTCGGGCGGCAATTCTATCTTCCGAATTTTCCAGATCCAGTACCGGTGTAGCATCATCCAAATCGTCCAAATCCATCGTGAAAATATTGTCAAAAGGTTTTGTCGAATCCCTCTTCTCTTTAGCTTGAACTCACTGAGTGAGTATCTGTTTGGAATTTTTAATTCCTGTTTGGACACACGATATTACGACCCTGATACGATAACTCCACGCTAGTTTATCCCCTAAAAACGCGCGTGTTTGAGTTGCATTAGAGGGTTGCCGTTGCTAGGCAACTAGGGACGCTAAAACTCACGCATGCGCTGTATTTCCTGGAATACTAGCCAAGATGGAAAATTCGTATGTACTAGCCATATTCGTGACTACATGCATATTATTGTGAATGAGAATTTTTACTTTTATTTTTATTTTTGGTAAAAATTCTCATTCAGATTTCTCGAAACAAAATGTTTTCATGATCGAATTTAAAGCGTGACTAAATTTAACATGTTTGGATTATTTTAGTGGGACGATTCGGATTTTATGCCAGAATATACATGTATGACAAAAATAATTAATCAAATAGGAGCTATTAAAGCTTCAAAATAATATCATTAGAAATGGGAGTGATTTAAGTGTTAACGTTTATCTCAAATGATCATTGCCTTGTCGCCTCTGGGGGTTCAGGCTGAAAAAGCTGGTTGATTCTTTATTAAAAAAAGATGAAATGTATAATACTTTCGCCCATTTCGCGCCTTTTGATTACCGTAACTGCTATTAAATTTACAATGAATTAAAAAAGAGGAAAATATTTCTTAGCACCCTGTAATATGTGTTAGAAGTTGTTCCGTTTAGCCGCCAGAGGTCAGCATATGTCAAACAAAAAATTCATTTGGCACGTTGAATGAATGACCAATGTCATGAAACAGAATGTTAATCTCATTGTGAATAATGAAGAAACTTTCATGTTAAATAAAGACTAAACTTCAGCTAAGCTTTAGCAAATAGCTTAAGTTGTTCCACAATAATATATACAATACTTCATTAAAACAAAGTACTGGTTCGTTAAAACTAAATTATTTTAAATTCTATTACAAGTAGAGCATGTAAATTTTGTTTTTATTTAGCCGTAATATGCTTGAAATTATATTAGCTAACAGAGGAATACACCACTCGTTCAATTCAATAATTGCTTATTGACAACGAACGGGTGATGGTAGCGCCATAGTAGCCTGTGAGAGAAAGTGAAACTAAGAACAAGATGGCCGCCTCCATGGTAATCTGACGATCGATTGCCTTCAACTCGAGTATTGGCACTCATTTGCCCTCAATTCTGGTCGGAACCTTGGATTAAACCAGGTCAGTGTTGACTCTTGTCAAAATGTCACCTAAATATTGATCCAACAGGTATTACACATGTTTTCAAAGTATCTAACATTTCGCTCGAAAAGTGAGAGCCACGTCTCAGCTCGTATGGACTCGCTAACAGAAAGTAGGTCGCGATTCACTCACTCAACAGCTATGCCATAAAAAAAAGATCCAAATGCAATTAGGATCAGCAACTCTAGAACAGCCCGGCGTACAAAAAAATACTACTGACTGAGACTAATAAACAGAATGTCCTGACTCCTTTTAGACGTGGCTATGTCGGCACTATATTACTGTACTCAACGGGGAAACTCACAATGTACAGTTGTACTCAATCATGTAAACCTAGCTTAAACTTGGCCTACTACCAGCTAAGCTAACACAGAAGTTTACTAAACAGGCAGACACCTCGAAATAATGAAGCTCGTGAAAATGTGAGGATGTCATTTTAAACTTGTCGTAGTCATAATATTATTTAACTGTTCATTATATTTATCCTCGATCTTCAAGCATTTATCAAGAAAATAATGGTTATTCATGCTCACAGTTTATTTACATTACAGTTAAACGATTATTTGCACCGTTATAATAATGCGGTGACTGGTACATGTATAAGTGTAATATCGTTAAAATATTTATGCGAATATCGGCGCAAACTTGATGACCAAACTGACTCTGGGACCCAAGACCACGCTGTTCAGTGCAACCTGGGGATAGATGCTGCCGCTCTGCACGACAATTTCGCCGGTGGCCGGAAAAGTGAATCCGGCGCAGCAGCCGGAGTTGATCAGGTCGACATTGACCGGATCCCTGGACAGGTTCATGAGTACCGCGTAACCGTCGCTATTTCCGGTCAGCACTTTGGCGAAGGAGAAAATAGCGTCGCTGATGACTGGGAAGAAAACGTCTCCGAGGAGCACGGTCGACTCGTTGTGCAGTTGGACCAGCTTCTTATAGATGTTCAGATGCGAGTTGGGGTCCACATTTTCAGCCTGCGAGTGTTGGAGAAAAATCAATTTTTTAAAATATTATTTGGTTAATTTTACTATTCGTTAAGTTTTCGTGCCGATTTTGTCTGAGCTTGATCATTCGAAAAATAAATTACTTATTTCGACGAACACTTAAAAAATGTTTTCTAAGAAAGTTGAAGGTGCTCGCAGATGAGTAAGAAACAGTGGTTTCAAAAATGTAGCAAACTCACGTCAACATTGATTGTTGGGTAGTTGGAACCGACTCTTAGCCAGGGCCGTGCTGTGGTGAATCCTGCGTATGTTTGGTTGTTCCACTGCATTGGCGTTCGCTCAAAATCGCGTGTGGTTTTCCAATATTCTGTCTATTTAATTTATTAATAAAATGGAAAATGTTATTCAGCATGTCAAATGAAACCACAGAGATATTTATATGTACAGTAGTTTGCATATATCAATTGGATATCGATGAACTTTGATCGACGATGAATCCAACCAATTTATCGATTTATGGGACAAGACCACAGTGATGGGAAATCAAAAAATAAAGACGATCAGTGTTTACTTACCGGCCCTTTGTCTTTTCCCTCTGGGTCCTGCGTCTCGTTGTAGGGAATGAAGACGTCGACCATTCCGATCTCCTCTCCGTAGTAGGTGACTGGTGTGCCGCCCAACATCAGATTCACCATGTTGAAGCCATCTACTAATTGAGGATGAGTGCGATTGGCGATACGGTGGTTGTCGTGGTTTCCGAGCTTTGTTTGTCCAACAACATATTGGGGTTAATCAATTTCATAATTGTCACTTTTATGTAAATTTTACTTCATAGTCACAGACTATTTCTTACCACCCAGTTAGACCATCTCCCTGAAGGCACGGCATTTATCCATGAAGATACCAAGTTGTACACGTCATTTCCTGTGGAATTCACTTGAAGATTGATCAGCTGAAAGTTGAACGGGAAATCGGCTAGGGGGAAGCTGTCATTGCCGTAGTAGCGCATGGTCTCGGGCAATGTGTCATACACCTCTACCATCATCAACCTGAAATATTTTAATTACGAAAATGGGACCCCATTTTCTGTTTCGAGGATTCGAGGATTTTTTTAAATTTGAATTTTTAAACTGCGCAGTAATCAATTAAAGCAATCAAATAATTGAAAAAAACATAAGAAACAAACCAAAAGTGAGCAAGCAGTTATATATCAAAGTGCAGTAACAATTCCACAGTACTTATATGAAATAGTGTGTATTAATATAAATTGGAAAGTTAAGGCAATAAAAGTATAACTGGGATTCTGTCTCCAACAGGCTTGAGTCAGTGGATATTAGAACAAGCTTGTAGTTGTAGATGAGACATTTAAAAAAATCTCATTCGAAGTAGTAGGCGATTTATTTATTACATTGATGTGCAAAGAACATGGCGTAATTCTTTCTTGAATCTGCTGCCCCATTGTAAATTGTCTATTGGAACAAGAACTCCAAGAGCCCTCTTGATTATCAAGTTGAACTGAATTAGTAACGAGGCACAGCATCCCTACAGTACCTGTGTTTTCCGTCTTGCAACTCGTATTCGTTGAGCAGCGCTCGCCACTCACGAACCACATCGAATGTGCCTTCGATTTCGGACGTGTAAATGTGGACCAAGTAGTCGTGCGAGTCCTATGCGAGAGGACATTAATCATATCATCACGCATGCCAATTCCGTTAGGTACATGTAAAACGATTCCTTAGGTTGGGGTAGTTAATTTTCTTGTACTTGCCGGTTGGGCATTGCTGTTATTGGCAATGGGCTCGTCTCGCAGCTCCTTGTCTTCCAGAAGGTACATGAGCGCATCTACCCGAAATCCGTCCACTCCCAGATCGAGCCAGAATTTCAGCACTTTCTATAAAAGTATAAACTTTCTATTGCGTGTTCAACATGTAAACGTCGAAGTATGTAATTACATATTTTTTAATGTTCGTAATAATGAAACAAAAATGAAACGTAATAAGCACGATCAAGAGAAAGGATCGTGACAACTTTAAAAGAAATTCTAAGTATCTTTCGAGATGCATACACGATAGTGGATACTCATGAAATTGTGAAAGAAAACCAACCAGCATCTCAATTCGGAGATTCTCATCCCGATAGTTGAGGTCCGGTTGCGCGTCCAGAAACTGGTGCAGGTAGAATTGTCCACGCGTCTCGTCGTATGTCCAGGCAGGTCCATCGAAAATGCTTATCTGCGTGCAGAAATTAGAAGTGATGGATACGCGGTTGGGGATTATAATTTTGAATTTGATGACTGGCGGCGAAATGGTTCAGGACGTTCCTCACCCAATTGTTGGGCGGATCCGTCTTGTTGGGTCCGGTGCCGTCCTCCCACACGTAGTAGTCTGTGTAGTTGCCCTCTCGGTTTCGGCTCATGTTGAACCACGGGTGCTGGTCGCTGGAGTGGTTCGGCACAAAGTCCAGAACTACATTTTGACCTACAATAAATCACCCACCTCAATTATGTGTTCAATAAAATTTATTTGAAGTTTGCTTATTGATTAGTTGAAGATGAATTACGAAAGTCAAGCTACATTTAACATTTTAAATGTATTGCTGAACATCTGATGAAGGGTCATTTTATCTGATTGGAACGACTTGAAATTGATGATAACAATTAATTTGTTTCGCTGAAGCATTTAGTTATCAGTTACTCGTTTTCAATTATCAATGAAGTGTGAGTTTATGTGACAATTATTTATTCTCAAGTAGGCATTTTTTGCTATTAAAATAACTAGTATGGTATATAGCTGTTTATAGCAGCTTATAGCTGCGTTCGCTCTAAACTGTGCTTTATTTTATAGTCACGGTTGGCTTTCCTTCACTTTTGTTCCTGAAATTCACCTGCAAATGCCTCTTTATGCTTTTTGTACAATAACGTTTTCCGAGACTCTCTTCTGCTCCGTGACTAGATTGAATTACCTCTGCTCTTTGCCTCTGCCACTAGGTTTTTGAAATCGTCGATGGTTCCGAATAGGGGGTCCACGTCAGTGTAGTTGGATATGTCGTAACCGAAATCAACCATCGGTGACGTGTAGATGGGACTTATCCAAAAGGTGTCGACACCGATGTCGTTGAAGTGGTACAATCGGTTGGTGATTCCTGAATTCGGCATTTGAAACGTGAATCTCTTGTTCAATATTCAATATTGCGAAACAACCGCTGCTTTAAATTATACATGTTTGTGAAATGCTGGACTAGAACAGAACATATTTTCAATATGCGTCCCAGTGCGAATCAATATGAGGATCCAATTTAAAAATAAGGGGAGAAATTCAGGTATGTTTTTTCAATTTTTTTAACTAAACCCTTTTGCGATTGATACGTAATATAGAAAATGTTTCTTATAGATACAAAAACATTTTTTGAGTTTTAAATAGCACATCAAGTTTAAAGTCTGAAAAATTAAGTTTATAAAATGTTGTTTGTCGCTGTTTTTTGATAAAATATTTTTTACATCAATGGCTGAGACTTCAAAACTATTGAATTTTTATCTAGATAGTATTTGCTGCTACGATGACGACATTTTAAAATTAACAGAGAGTTTGTAGGATGTCTTGAATCATTTGAATTGGATTATGCGTAATTTTAATAATTATCCAGCACACAAATATAACCTTTTCTAGTTGGGAAAAGTTTGTAGTTTTATTCACCTTTGAGATCGCCCACTCCGTCGCCATCGGTGTCCTGCATGGAGCGTGGGTAGATCTGATACACGATTGAGGTTTGCCACCAATCCAGGTCGGCCGTTGATGTGGCTTTTGTACATTTCTTAGTTGCGTTTGTAACCTCCGCTACTGCCACCACCACCAACAGTAAGACACCGAGAGCATGCTGTTTATTAAAACCCATCTTGTCGCCAACACGTTCGACGCTATGAGTGATCGTTAACTTGAAACGTGCGGCGATCGACGTAACACCGACTTTTATTATCGGAGAAATCACCACGGGGGGTGTGTATTGCGCTGTCTGATTAAATGTAATTGATTTGCTGCGCGTTATCTTAGGCACTGTTTCGCGATTCCAATATGTAGACAATTTGAACAATTTCTGTTGAACCATTCAATTCTTCATACCATTTTTTGTTTTTCAAAAAATAGTCTGCATCCAAATTGAATTACTTATCATTTATTGAAGTTAATTTGAAGAACCCCTGGTCATAGAGATCACTTTATCCGTTGATCAATAATTTTCATTGATTGAGTTATTGAGTCATCAGTTTTTTATTTTTTCTCTTAAAATTATTAGATAATGATATGTTCTAACCTTGATAGATAAATAATTAGTAACAACTAATAATGTAACAAGACCATTGATCACGTTTATTGACGCTTGCACTTTTATTTTTTTGGTTGTTATTAACTTCTAAAATATACACCCCGCCGTTCTACGTATTGGTTGCTCGATTATATGAAGTTGACGAATGTTGAATAATTGTTCGTAGAGCACCACAAGTCGAGTCGCAGTGCTCACATTTTCTGTCTCATACTTGGACCAGCGACGACAACGCCAGCGCATGTTACATCGTGATTGGGCTGACTTCAGTTATGGTTTTTATTACGTTTCTATTTTGATGTATAAACAATGTCGGTTGGCATGACAAGCCGCTTGCTGCTCACGTGTTCACTTACATCGATTTGGGTTGACAACAATGGGCAAGGCGATGAGTGGCGCATCGACCCATCCCCTCCCCTGTTCGGTTCCTCCACGGGACACCTGATTCAATAGTTGTCGCCATTCCAATTAGGTGTTGGTTTTTCGTGCTTGCAAAACGAGAAAAACTCACTGTCTCTCACTGACGGTGCCCGCCAAGGTCGGCTATTTACACAATGGATGTGGTAACTTTTAGCTTAGCCCCTCACTCTTGTTTATTTCAACAGGGTAACTACATTGTAAAATACACTATACTATAAAAGTCAGACGACTCATTTTTCAGGACGTTTGCAATTGAAACTGTTAGACCGGTGGTTTCATTACTGTACGAAACTCCAGAGTTCTTGAATTAAAGGTATTCACAGATTTTTTTTACCTTCATCGCAGTCACTGCACTACAGGATTTTCTGTACCCCTCGTGGTGCTTAGGCACTATGTGAGGGGCACATGATTCACAAGAAATTATTGAGAGAAAATATCAACTGAAATTATCAAGATTTATTTCAAAAATTTCCTGCGAATATTTTGAAATGTCACAGTATTCCAAAAGCTCGTTGCTGGTAGACACCCTGATGAATCAAACTTAGTATTTGTCCCACTTACTGAAACTTGCACAAAGCAACCCAATTGAATTCTCCGCATGAATAGTCACGCAATGTCTTGTTAACATTGTATATACGTACATGTACATATTATTACTGCGTGAGTCACGCATCAGACGTCAATCTATGGGCAAAATAGTTTTTTCACAATACTTGGTTGAGGGAGACGCCAGGAGACAGGCGACGAATCGCCAGATCTTTCGGTGTGTCCAGGATCAGTCATTAATTAATTTTCTCAAAATTTGTTAAAATGAAAAATACAACTGGTCAGATGCAACTGGTCGTTCGACCTCCGCCATAGGCCCCTCTTTTGGGGGCTGCTTGTGGGTACATATTGTAATTGTAATTTCACCTATGAGCCCCACCTGGTGAGGATCCCAAACGGAGCTACAGTATTCGAGATTTAAATAAAAAAATTGTCTCACCAATGGAAAACCAATCCCCACCACACTTGCCTAATCTCCAATTGTAGGTCTCATTCGGTTAGAAGCTAGTAGAAATTTTGAAATAGTTACAATCCAAGAGTAGGAAAATTGCCAAGTTGCTATTCGACGTATTCACTTACAATATATAAATATATATTACATACTAGCGCATTTCTGTCGAATTGCGTATGTTCGGCTAAGACTACCTTAAAAAAAGTTAATAGTTACAATTGTTAATTGGTCGTGCCAAGAACCAGACAATCAAGTTTCCTCAAATTATAAACTTAGCGAATCGTGTGTTCTTTATAGCATTTTAAAATGGCGTTATTTCAACTTGTACAGGGTAAACCTGAAACTATGGCCCCCTTTTATTACTTTTAATAAGTCGTCCAAAAATAGTCCGATTATTTTGAAACTTGAGCATAATTAAGACAACTGTATCCCCTTTCGAATTCTGAGATTCAAATTTCAATTTTCATTTTTCACTATTAAAGTTGCGCCTTGACGGTAGCGCTTGTCGATTGCCGATTATCGCCGCAATGCGTCACTTTCTAGCGCGATTGCTCAACTCTGCTGCAAAAATGCCGTTCAACTAAGATAAAAATGCGACGAAATATCTTCGACATAACAGTAGCTTTCGAAATTATCGAGAGCCCGCGCCGGGAATTGATCCCGGGACCTCCAAGCCACAGTCAGTCGCAATACCGACTGGGCTATGACGAGTCGTTGACGAGTATTGCAATTTGAATATTCTGAGATATTTGTTAAGGAGGTCCACCTCCCTTTCGACCTTTTGTTCATAATTGACTATTTTTGGCCGATTTATTAAAATTAATAAAATGGGGTCCATATTTTCAGGTCCACCCTGTAGTACCATGTCATAATAGCTGAAATACAGTATCGATACAAATTACGACAATGATATTCCGGTAGTTACGTTGTAATGGTGCATGTTTTGTAATGCACATGACCCACCGTTGTAAAAACATGTTTAAGATTATAATAGATTATCGTTATCTGCAAAAATGGCGGAAGCTCAGTTGCGAATAAGATCAGTTTTCGCTTTAAGCGTTAAAAGGGCTTACGAAAATTGCGCAAGTGTAACTGCTAAAAATTTTGTAGCGAATATTGAAATTTGTTGTATTGTAAGGGTCGTCTTGTTGAAATAATTAAAAAAATCTAGCGTTAGACTACTTTCATTCGCCGACTTGTTCGCTGAAGATGTCTACAATTTTTAAAATGACGTTTCAATATGTCTAATATTATGCGATTCTTTCTGGTGATTCCGATTGAATGCGATTCCGATTCTTTCCTTCGATTTGGAGATTTTTAAATAATTGTAATAACGTTTTACAAACAATTTTACTTCTCATAAATTGAAGGTTTTATCTATACAAATTCTAAATGTAAAAGATTCTGAAAATGATGATTGTTACGTTGGCAACGATAATGGCAAGATTGTTAATTATGTATTCCTTCTTTTGATTCGTTCTTTCTTTCTAGCCGACCATGTGCCTTCAGGCTGACAAGGAAGCGAAGGAGGCGCATGTCCGTCTCATGCGCGATTCGATGTCCGAGTATCGAGAGTTTCTGTGCGGATGGGGTGCGGCCTTTATCAACATCACTCTCACTTTTCCCATCAACAAGGTCATGTTTCGACAGGTAATTGATACACCGACACTCGTTGTTTAAAACCGTTCGACCACGGAATATATTACTATTATGAGGAACTAACATTTACTAATATAACATTAATATAATAACATTACTAATATGACGTTATCGTTCTTTCAGATGCTACACGGTGTGGACTCGCAGAGCGCCATTAGTCAACTGAAGCGCGAGGGTCTGCGCTACCTCTACCGTGGCATCTTTCCTCCGCTCCTGCAGAAGTCGTCGTCGGCCGCTCTCATGTTCGGCATGTACGACCAGTGTCACCGGTCCCTGTCGTCAGCACTGCCCGCCGCCCCGTCCCTCTTCACCGTGAGCGTGGCCGCCGCCCTGGCCGGCGCCGCCGAGGCCGCCCTCACCCCTTTTGAACGCGTACAGACCATCCTGCAGGACCGCTCGCACAACCTGCGCTACCGCAACAGCTGGCACGCCTTCCGGGAGCTGGGCGCCTCGCACGGCCTGTCCGAATACTACCGCGGGCTCACGCCCATCCTGTGGCGCAACGGCGCCAGCAACGTCATGTTCTTCGGACTGCGCGGAGAGGTGCGTAAACTTCTGCCGGTGCCGGACGCCTCCTCGCCCCACCGACGTGCCGCCGAGGTGCTGGCCGACTTCACTAGCGGCGCGCTTCTAGGTGCGCTCATCTCCACCCTCTTCTATCCGGTGAACGTGGTGAAGACTCGCATGCAGACACGAATCGGCGGAGAGTTCGTCGGAATGAGCGCCACCTACCGATGCATCTACGAGGAGCGGGGCCACGACTGGCGGCGGGTGTTTCACGGCGTGCACGTTAACTACACGAGGGCCCTCCTGTCCTGGGGCATCATCAACGCCTCTTACGAATTGCTTAAGCGACTATTTTTCCCCGAGGAGGTTTCCTGATCAGACCGGTCATCTGCGGTGTAGTTTTTCACTTAATTTTTTTTTAGAAATAATTGCCGTCGGGTCTTTCAGTCGCTCACGTCGTCTCTCTCTCTCTTATCTTCTTCGCTCTAGTCAATACGGGAACGGAGGAGCCTTCCGTTCGAAGTAGGATCTTCTAGGTGGCAAAGGTTGGGGATTGACCGATGTTCATACCAACCAATTTTTTTAGTTAAACCAAACCTAATTGGTTATTCGAAGCTCTCTATTTTGTTTGAACACTGGATAGAACCAGTATGTATTTTTGTGTGGTATCCCTGAAGTGTTTTGTTGGTATTCAGTTATTAACAGATCGGTTTTGGTATCAACAATCAATCGGTCAATCCCTGAAGTATTTTTATTTTGCCGTTTTTTTAGGCTGTAGCTCGTCGACTAGGAAATTGAATGATTCGAGAAGGAGGAAATTTAAGAATGTTTTGCACGCAGTTGCTTTTGCGTGAGATAATCGATTATGAGGGTGAAGTTCACAGGGTTGCAGCCGAAGAAGAATGTTATCCGATTTTTATAATCAACTTAGATAAGCGCAAGTATCGACGAATTCGAATTTCAAAAAATCGACATTATCCACTTCGATCTGCTGGGCAGCTTGCTTTTTGCATCGGTACTGTTTTTCATATTCCGTGATTAGCGGGAGATAGCGACAGTAGTGCCATCAAAGTTGGATAACAAATGACATCATCTGCATGCCCCAAGCAAAATGATCTATCCAGGATTGTCGTCTCAATTGCGGCTGCGACTAGATCATTATGTTTTGGGGAGGCTAATAATTGTTTTCTACTCTGCGTGAATTAATGCCGAGTTTTTAATCATGTCTTCTAATAATACGACAAAGGCCTTCAAGCGTGAGACGTACCTGTAAAATATACAGGGGATTGTCTGTACAATTTCGATATGACAGGTTGGATGAAGAACTAATTGACCTGCACGGTGTTTTCTAGTTCAAGTTTCTGTTATTTATTAGCGTTGATCTTGCAGTATTTTGCATTAGATCGTAAAACGCTCAACAAACGCACCAAATAAAATTTGAAATTCATGACATACATGTTATACTTGACATGTGTATCAAATTATCATATGCTCATAACACCAGATTCGTACAAATTTCTTCTGTTAATAATATTCGTAAGTATTTATATTCAATTTTAAATGAAATGCCATTTCTTATTAGTTACGTTTTCGAATAATTTGCCACGCAAATAATTAATGCTACTGGAATACTTGCATATGTGTTTTTAAATTCTTGCAAAAAGTTAGTGTCAATTATTGCTCGAATTAGTTCAGTGGAGACATTCTATTATTTTGTGTGTGTGTGTAAATTTTAGGAGTTACGAGCGAATTATAATTGAACATGATTAAACGCCGCATTTAATATTTTAATTTATTAGGAAATTATTAACGTTGTAAGGATTTTATTATTTAGATAGCTGGAGCTAATACGGTGTGATGCTGGACTCATCACAAAGTAATAACAAAGTTGTAAGGATGTTTAAGGATACTTTAGTGTTGTAGATGCAATTAATTGGTCATTATAAGTATTCAGCTTTTATTTATTTATTCTAGAGAAACCAATCACGTTAAACTTAATTAAGTTAATTGAGTTATTGTCATACACCACAAATACGGGTACGCCAACATTGATGGTGTCCGATATATAATTTATGAAACAATAGATAATTATTTACATTGTCATAGTATTAATTCGAAATGGGCAATTCAAACAGCATTTTGACGAATGATCAGCACTGGATATTCAGATAGAAGTTTAATATATGTTAAACTCATAATATATTTAGAACATTCACAGTTTTATTTACACATCTACTGCGGAGGATGTTGGGTGTGCCAGTTTCTATTTTGTTGAAATTGTCGAATTAATCAATCAATTTGGTAAAGCTCCATTGAAATTCACATTGTTTTGTTGAATGTTCACTTCAATAAATATCTTAGGCAAATACATTCAATTATTTTCTAGGTGTTTTATTTTTTTCAGTCGAAGAATTGATTTTTGAATTTCTCGTCTATCATAATATTTCAGTAATAAAAATAAAATCTTTACTATGCCAATGTTTGTTATTTTAGAGATACAAGTGCAGGGTGTGTCTCGCCTATTATGGTGGTCCCCACTCATTGTTCGGATGTGTTGAAGTAGTTGAATAGGTTAGCTTCACTGGCGTGAGAGGTGCTGAGTCCGGAGCTCGCAATTCATTTCATCTCTGGTGAGCATTTC
>JAQGBY010000851.1:0-36002 GCA_034698785.1 Mycogona germanica
TTCATTCGGTCTGTCCCGAATTCACCATTTATCAGATATATATCATCCAGACGTCCTAACTAAAACCTCTCATTAATCTAATTTAGTCGAAGTGTGTTATTCAACTGAAACGTCAATTTTAGAAACAACCACCTGTAATAGAATTTAATATAAAAAGTAATCGTTAATCATGTATTCATTATCAGAGGCCATCAATTTGATGAGTGTTACATATTTTAATTATTCCCAAAACCAATTTCTCAAATATTAACTGTCTGGAACTTATAACTGTAAGTGGCATTTTTGACGAAACGTTATTTTACTGTTCACCTTTGGGTAAATACATGTAGAACTACAAATTAACCTAAATCGTTTGTTGTTTTCTTAACATATTGAAATAATAGCATGAGTAGGAAGTCTAACGATAAACCGAAAATAGATCTAAATGAATCGATGAATCGATGTAATGCATCTTTGAAATCATTAAGAGCACATTGAAAAACACTTGAAAATGCGATGCGTCGTGATAAATACTTTTCTAACGGTTCAATACACTGTAATTTAAAGCTGTTTCAGCGAAATCAACCTGAATCAATAAATCAGATAAGTTTCCAATGTGCAAAGCTTGTCGTGCAAACCCTTATCGCGATCATCAATGAAACAAGGGGAATGAACCGCCGAGAAGAAACTATATAGACCAGGAACATCGAGTTCAATTGCCATGTTCGTTGACCTCGAGCAAACGGATACAAATTACCAATCTGTGCCCAGTGCCGCGGGCCCTTCACCATGACGTCCATTTGAACTTTCTGGAACGATGAGGACTGATACTGTACACGTATATGGACTCACATATTGCCAAAATGTGTCAAACGAATTCGAAACTGCGCGAGACAGTTTCCATTCCATCGAGCAATTATCCTGCTGCGCGCTTAATTACTTTTCCCCCCATTGAACCCAGTGTAACCAGACACCGGTTAACTAAACGGACAAATCGCAAGGTTGCCGAAATGGTTCCACTTGACGCGTTCGCCTGATCATTGAACTAGCCTCCAAATAGGATTGAATGGATATAATCGTAGATACAGTAGTCCGATCATGGATCGACTGTGTATATAGGAAAGAGTATGTTGCCCCGGTAGTCAAAAGTGAATGAACGCAGACGGTAAAATTGAGCCTAGACATCAATAGTATTTCCTCGTAAATGTGCGACTTTCCGATACGGACATGTACATGTACACTGTATACGAGTATAATGTATGCATATATTTAATCAGAGCTCATTTTCTACATTTTCGCCAGCCTATTTCCTATTTCAACATAGTCGCCGATATTAGCTTCCATTTCTCAGATCCAGCAGTGCTCCCCAATTGGTCGCCAAAAAAGATTATACATTTTTCAGACAAGCGTCCGTTTTCAATCTACTCTTTTGTTAAAGCCGCAATCGTGAAGTGCGATGTGTTGACTAAAAATTCGACCGCTGAAATTAATGGAGCATCGTTAATTAAATTAATGATATCATTTACTTGAAGATTTTGATGCATCATTAGCGATTTAATGTGTGGCCTAGATTGACTGTGCTCTGACTGTTATCATTATAACATGCGGAAACGGATCATTTGGCTTCAATTGACGCAGCTGATGTCGCTTAGCAAATGCCAGAGTGCCAAATTTGGCCTTTGATCGAGTGATGAGAATTTACGATAGAATTAAGACATTAAATTGTGAAATTCTATTACGTCACAGTTCCATTTATAAATCATTCCATTCAGAACAGTGGTATGTCCAAAACTATTTTTAAATTAAAATATCGTAATAGGAAAATTAAAACATTCCGTTTCAAAATCGCCACCCTGGCATTGGTCGACAGTAGGCGAATAGCAACGCCCTCTAGTGATACTGCGACGCCGCAATAGTCTGTCGGAGCTGTATTTCTGGAGGAAGCAATTCAAAAATATTAAAAAAAAAAAAAAACCAGGTTGGGTAACCACTGATGCACTGCACTACGACTAAAAGCCTGAATGAATGCGTTTGCACCCCCCATGGCCGATTTGCATAAAGGTTCATCGTACTTCAAATTGCTTGTATCCAAAAGTTTCTCTAGAAGTTCGTGGCTCTATGTACGTTTAGATAGATGTGCGTCTTCTTCAGACCTCTTGCCCACAGATGCATACATAATGTACAAACAAATGTGCACAAGCTCCTGGACGACGTATCTTGTCCAAAATATATCTGAAATCGGGAGTTGAACCCGCGATCACGGGCATGGCGATTGCGATCCAGCACGGTAACAACTATGTGATTTGGGCGTTTACTGAATTGAGATGTATCTGTGAGAAAAGTGCACCGCTATTCGAACATATAATGTTTCTCGACATCTCTCTATTTAAAGTCACATTTGCATAAAGTCTTATTTAAAATGCAGAATATCCTTGGTCTCTGGAGGTTAGTCAGCAGACATTGGATATTACAAGGAGCTCTTATTTCGCTATGTAAGTAGTGTAGCTATAAGCGAGAGAGTGAGAGAGAGGATCGGGAATGGAAACGAATGGGGATCGACACGGGAAATCTCATTTTACGCAAAGAGAAAGTCAAAGTGCGCTCATTTCTTATTTAGATCGTCCAACGCGCGTAAGCCCAGCGCCGGTCATGGAATGTCTCGAATGATCCGACCCACGGCTCATGTCACGTAACTCAGAGCCAGTGGGCCAACAGTTTTATTGCATTTCTCCGCAATTCCATACCATTTTTGCCTACTCAAAAATATCTTGCTGCGCGCATCCGTAGTAAACCGAAACCGTTTCACGGATATTCTTTCTGGTATTCTCTGAAAGTTATATTTGCTCACAAACAGAACAACAGATTACATATCCACCTACACGCCAATGGAGGGCTTCTGTGATTTAAACTGACATTTCGGGACAACGCTGTAGGAAAGACGAATTCATTCCAGATAATAATGTTAATTGGGTTAGGGTTTAGAAACGAATCAAACTTAAATATATGCATGAGCTAAATCAGAATAAGACAGTTTCCAAACAGAGATAACGAATTTATTTGAAGCGGTGAATTTTATAGTGGTGTAACTAGGGATTTTCTCGAATTAAGATGCGACGTCATAGAGTTCAGTGTACCAGTCCAACTTATGGTGCCATCTGTTGACGCTTTAGAAAATATTTGGATTAGGCGACGATTTATTTCGATAGATTGACATGCCAAGATTGCATTTTTTTTCTCTTAGCTAAAAATTTAAAAAATCGAGTTGTACCACTGTGGGATCACCGCTCCATTTAACGAACGACTAGAATGCGTATTCTCGAAGTATTGTGAAATGCATCATCTATTTAACCTAGGTTGCGGGGTTCAAAATTCCAGCTAGTCCAGCTAGTGACCCACTGACATCTCTAATACACAGAGAGAGAGAGAGAGAGAGTGCATAAGGATGTTCACCTTCAAATGAGTTGAAATATTTACTGGCCACTAAAGTGCAGGACAAAAATGCCCCGGCTGCACTTGCAATAACAATGCTGATGCTTTAGCAAGATCTATTGCTTCTCTAGCAGTTTAGAAAGACGATGCGTAAACATTAAAGGATGAATTTGAAAAAATTCTAAACGTAAGTGCGCTGCAGGAAACAACAATACCACATTATGTATGGAGGGGGAGAAGAACAAATAAATTGAAACGGAATATGCTAGACATTGGATTGGAAGAAAAACATTTGAAGACAGAAAAAAAGACGTACATCAGGAAATTGCTTCGTTACGAAAACAAAACCTATTCAGTTTTCTGTTCCTGATGTTGGATCTACACAATTCCTCTTGATAATTTTAGACGACAATTAAAAAAAACATTTGTTCAGTCATATTAATTTACTTTCTTGAAAGGTTTCAAATAAACAAGGATTCCAAGAACAATCTGAGCTCGGTAAGAGAGTGCTAAAAACTTGAAGGTGATGCGTCATAAAGTAGTGCAGCGCAATAGGATAATTAAAAGAGACACCTTTCCTAGGACAGCCTAAGTTAGGCAAAAATATCCAGGTTGCCTTCTGGGGGAGGGGGTTTGAGGAGTTAAATCACTGGTAAACCCCCTTAACAAATATTTATTAATAGGAGAGGTCCGAAACTGCGACGCGGCTACGCGAGCTCAGCGGGAAGATCACACCTCTCTGCGCGATAGATATCTGTTCAGCGAGCACGATTCAATTTCGCTGTTCATGTACGAACAATTTTGCGTCGAATTTTGGGAGGAGAATATCTCATTTGGAATCACAAAGCGTATAGCACCTGGTATGATCTTGCGCGGAACAATACTAGTTTGCGCATGCGCGGGTTAATGCAAATGCAGACTGCTGATGCGTGACTGGAAGCAATTTTACCGCAATTGTGCGTGAGATTCACGCTTGAATTTTGCTTTTTCTGATGCAAAAAATGCTAAGCATTTTTACTAATGCGGCATGCAACCATTTGAGAGTTTGGGACAAAATGGGGGCTACTATCATTCTACGAATTGCAACAATCGTCCATCTATTTACTACAGATGGAATGTCTTACGAGATTTGTCGTCCACGTAAATAAATTGCTTGGGGGTTTCACTATCATCAGTGGTTTAGCCTCACAGTTTATGAACAAAATTCCCTTTGAATGCTGATTTTCCCAAATAATGTGATCAGCTCATTTAAACAAAATACTTTAATATTACAATTCCATCTGCCTGCATTTTTTGTTTATTTGGATATAATTCCGTTTCTTTCAAGCGTATTTTTTTTAACTTCTGCAATCGTACAATCTAGAAACGCATTTCTCATTTTTCTAAATTCACTGCAATCAACCGTACTAAAAGATTTTCTATACCTCCAGTACCACCAGTACCGTCAGGATCAAAATATTCGAGATCCCGCGCCGGGAATTGAACCAGGGACCACCGAGCCACAGTCAGTTGCAATACCGACTGGGATACGACGAATCGTACAATTTGTTATCTTAAATTATTTGTCAACTAACCAGAAATGTTTTAGTTGCTGAATTTTAGGGTACCTTTTCGTATTGCGGCGAGATACAGTTAGTTCAATGTGTGCGTAATTGATTCGAATAATGCGTCACCAAGGGAGCAATAGTCTATACAAGCAGTTATACCGAGGAAACTTTCTACTACTTCGTCTGACGCAGTTTCGTGACCTCTGTAGTCGAGAGGACGCTGATTCTTGGAGAGAAAATTGCATCCGTCTGAATGCGCCTTTTGACATTCGCCTTATTGATTCTCACCACCACCACCACGTCTCACTCCCTTCTTACTTGTTGAGTCTGCGGATGATTCCTTTCAATGCTTGGAAATCTGGCCGTTCCATGGGATCTTCGGACCAACATTTTCTCATCATCTGACGGACCTCTTCGTCGCATGAATCCTGATCGATACTAGGTCGGAAGCAAGGTTTCTGACCGTTGCGCACGTGTTCCACAATTTCTGCAACGGAAAGAACGAAAGCAATTCTATTAGTTCCATGCTGCGACAATGGCGATTGCCCAGAATCGATGTTCAACATAGTCAACATGTCTGATGTCAACATGTACAACAACATCGAACAAATGTTATTTCGATTTCTTTCAAGTGAGCAGGCTTTCTAAGGAAAAAGTACTTTAAATTTTTTTGATCGCCGATAAGAATGCATTTCAAAATTTTTATTCAATAACAACATTTTTGAAATCCTTTCCTGAACGATAACTCCCAGAAGCGATAATATTAGAATATTTTGTAGCGATCAATTATAATTTTAGATGTATGCTGCTAGCCGATCTGGTCGTCTTTAATGCAATACAGCTTCATTAAATTGAAACTAATTAATCGAAAACTCCAAAATTGCTACAAGAATTCCGATAATGAATATAAAATATATCATTTGCATTACATGGTAACAATTTTTAATTAGAGTATAAGAAACGTGTCTCAGTATCAGAGACTTTTTTTTTAATCAACTGTCTAATCATTGAATCTAATTATATACAAGACTTGATTAAAAATTAATAATAATTTCAAACATACAGGATCATAGTAACATGATGCACAACCGCATAATAACCCAGACTATCTTAAACTTAATAAAATAAAATATTCATAATGAATTCATAATGAAATAGGGGTTGTCTCCGGGACAGCACCGGACGAAAAAACCAAACCAGAGTCGGCGTTATTATGAATTTATTATGAATATTTTATTTATTATATTTCAAGTACGATCTTGCTTCTTCTTATATTCTTATATCTTAAACTTAATTTACAATAGGGACCATTAAACGTGACCCTGTTTGTTAGCGCATAAACCATACGAGCACCTGAGCAATGCGGCGAAGCACACAATGTGCACATAAGGTGCCATTATCAACGGCTGAGACGAAGCAAGATTTTTCCTATTATTATTTTTGTGCCGGCCATATTCTTAGGCTATTACGACCACAGTGTATGTAACAAAGATTACTTAATTTTCTAATCTTTATGCAGCAGACTGCATGATCATTAAGTCGCTGGCTTCGACAAAAAAAAAAGAGAAGAAGAAACAAGTGTGACCCCAATTACCGTAACGATAACCTTTTTCTCGTGGCCCACGAACAAGTTGGAAAATTAATTCGAAAAATGTCAGCTCGACAATTGACTTTCCGTAACAAGCGCGTCTGCGCATGCAAAGAGCCTGGACCCGGTCTCGACGTAGAATTAATTTCAAAAGCGCGGCGCCCCACTTAGGCCCAAGTACGTGAAAGCTAAAGTTATTTTGCTCATTTCTATGAACCCGGAGACACGAAATTCAAAGTCATTTAAATTAGGGGAACATGAGGCAACGCGTGTTACGTCTGAGCGAGGGGGTCTTGTTTAAATCGGATTCATTTAGAATTCAAATGTGGGGTGGTGGTGGTGCTGAGTAAAGCCACTCCGTGCATAATCAAGGCCAACACCAGAACCGACTTATAAAGGATTATTGTAGCCCACCAGTAATGATGTTTCCGACATTGACATCCAGCGAGACATGCACTTTCAGGAAATTGACAATTACTTCGGTACGCGTGCGACGCATCCATGATTAAACTGGCGACCGCAAAAACTTGATATTCGCGAGTTTCGAACCTCGCTAGCTAACACCGGCGCCACCGAAATGAAGAATACACCATTAAAAACTCGAAATTGCGATCAAGAATTTAATTAGGGACGCTCTAAAGATTCCGACGTTTCGTGGCGTTGCCCCGGCAACCACTGTCGGTTCTCTTTTTTTATTCTCCATATCTTTTCGGGTGGAAGAATATTAATAAAAAAAAAGTGGAAGATTCTGTCGAAGATGGGAACCAAAATCGCTTAACCTTATTCATGAGGCGTACAAATGTCAATACGTGACTTGCCGCAACCAAATTATCCTCTGAACAAATTAATAACGTCTTACTACATTGTGATATGTCTTTATCGACGTATCAACTGCGTATGATACATATTTCTATTAATTTAATAATATTCAGCTGTAGTGAATTACGCTACAGGAGGTTCTCTACACTCGGTGTTTCAGCACATTTTTTACTAGAGCCCGCGCCGGAAATCGAACCCGGGACCGTCGCACCACAAAACCAATTCTTAATCTTTTATATAAGAGATTTGATCAGTTAATATAAATTGCGACCGAAGTGTGAAATTAATCTTCGTTCCTATTTTTAGTTCTATTACTTGGCGGATGAAATAAAAAAAGAATCCATGGCCCATCTATCAGATTTCGCTGTCATTCCCAATATAGTCGATTCAACACGACAAGCGACTAACCCTCACACCAATTTACATTCGGCACGGTTTCCGTGACACAGTGATACCCCCACGAAAAACCAAAAGGATTGCATTTATACACGAGTCTTGAACACTCGATGTGGACGACGCGTGACTGTTGCCATTTTTGTCGTCGTGATGCGCAATGCTCTGTGCAAATGACGAATCGATTTTTTGTCGTTTGATGCGCCGCGTCTGCCAAATGCAAAAACCGCACAACCCAGACCTCCACAGTTGCACGCGTAACCCCCCTGAGACCCAGGCTGAAACGGGTAGAACTTTCTGGATCTATCGTTCAGAGTTCAAGTAAACATGCCCGTAAATAGACAGAATCCAGTTATTTTCTCTCACAAATTGAGCCAGCAATTGGTCAACAATTGACGAAAGCATATGCCGCGAAAACTGCTGCATGAACCAGGCGCTGTTACTAAAACGAAACATCTTTTCTAAATGTAAGAAGTAAGAACCCGATTATTGTGAAATTTGGGGATAATTAAGATAAATGTAACCCCTTTCGAAATTCAAGATTCAACGAAGCAACACGTTTGCTCAACTCCGCTGGAAAAATGTCGTTAATTAAAGAAAAAAATGTGATGAAATACCTTCAACATAACACTCAACGAACTGTTATAGTGACAAATTATTACCTAACGAGTTTCCGAACAAAAGATTCGGATAAGGACCAAATTGTTGACCAAGTTTCAGAAAGTTGAAAAGTCTCGCTTTGTACTATCTTTCGCCAAAGATTCTTCAATTCGTCTAAAGTCAATTCTTTGTTTGGAAACCCGTTAAGAAGTAATTTCGCAACAAAAATAACTATTGTTATGTCGAAGGTATTTAATCGCATTTTTATCTTAGTTGAACAGCATTTTTGTAGCAAAGTTGAGCAAAGCACAATTAGGTATTGCAACGGTAATCGGCAATCCACAAACGCCAACGACAAGGCACATTACTCCGTATTATTGTAGTAAGAACATTTAAAATTGAGTTTGAGTCTTTGAATTTTTAAGAGTATACAGTTTTTTAAATTATTACCAAATTTCATAATAATCAGGTTATTTTCGGACGTCTTATTAAATTTCTGAAAAGGAGTTCAATTTAAATAATGGTGCCACAGCACATCAAGAAAGATGTAGATTAAATAAATTATTACAAACTAACTTCGACGATAAATAAAATTAGTTGAATAACGTTCGATAGTAAGACACTCGAATCCGTCACTTTCACGATTTGTAAATTTGCATTTGATTCCATTTCAAGTTGCCTCATCCTGTATACGGACACGGGGTCACATGAGCAACTATGTACCAGGCCCGAGACAGCCAGCTTATGGAGTGGAGTTGCAGTGGGTGGGTAAAAGAACCCACCAAGCATTTTTTCCTCTCAATTTTTCTTTTCTTTCTCGTATGGCTCCCGTTTTTTTTCTTTCGATCACGAAAATGTCACGACGAACACGTTCCCGTATCGTGAAGTCGCGCGCGCTCGGGAACAGCGTCTTTGTGGCGACGACGGAATATCTACGCGAAACCCCGAACCATATCTTCCAGTTAGGTTCCGGCGAAATCCATTCATCGGACGCGTTATGAAATCGCAGAAGCAACTTTTAGCGCGAGCCATGTGGCTGGCGCACGTCTCAACTCAATGCCATGCAAAATGGAAAATTCTAGAAAGATAATATGAAAGAAAGAAAAAAAAGAGCCCAGTAGAAATCTGTAAATAGATGCCACTTGATTGATTATGACGTTGTGTAACCTTAGACGCAACCTTGACTTTACCGATGATGTCGAATGTAAGAGCGACTCTAAATGCACTATTTTACACTAGACCAAAAAGATGAGTGGTCGAAGATTAAAATTGTATAGATATTTAAATTTGCGTTATATGAAGTATAAAAGCCTCTAAACTATTTTCTTTTATTTTTTTAAATTATAAACTTCAATATTTAACTAAATAAAAAATAAAGCTAGACTGTTTATCGGCATCCGAAACTTCAGTGACGAAAGGAAGTACTCGCCAAGTACTGCAGTATTTTCAGCTGTCATAACTACCTTAAATATATAGATTTACTTCCCCTCCCCTAAATCAACTATAGTTAACCGCACTACAGGCATTCTGTACCCCTCATGGTGCTTAGACACTATGCGAGGGGCTAGTCCAGAAACCCGGGACCGCCGAGCTACAGTCAGTCGCAATACGGACTGGGCTACGACGTGTCGTTGCTTATTCGCCCGTTGAAGTAGATTCGGGCGTCGAAAATTGTTTTTCAAGATTGACGTGAAAAATGGATCTTAAAAAATTGATTGAAAAATAGATGAGATTTTTTCTTCTCTTGACGTGACATGCGACGCAGATGAAATTGCGTTACATTTTCAGAAATAGACCATATTTGGCGTGTTTTATTTTTTGGTAGTACAACATGCTACTCTAGACAAGTTAAACGAATTAAAAATAGTATATCATTCCTACTGTTCTAGAAACTCTCTGGAATTGTAATTTTCAAATATATACCATCAATCTCATGTCTCTGCCACGACTCAGGTCGTCTTTTTTCGTCCGGTGCTGTCCCGGAGACAACCCCTATTTCATTATGAATTTATTATGAATATTTTATTTTATTATATACCATCAAGTTTTACCAAGAGATGCCTAGTTAAATTCGTTCCAACATATTGTTTCCTATGAAATTGCATAATTTTGATACTTTGTACATTCAAACAACATTCAAATCGTGAAACATTCGTACACCAATTCATGGCATACGCGGTGGTATTACTGTACATTTTCCGTGCTTCTGACAGCGCAGGTTCTGTTTTCCATATATCCAATTGTCAGCACTATCAATACCACATACATGTCCTCCTATTTCCATGTAAATAATCCGGCTTTTGTCGAAAGGTTTTTGTTATCCAAACAGTAGTCGCATCTCGTTTTCGTGTCAGGTACAAAAGCACACATCATGTTTCGCATAGTAAAAGCATGCAGACGACGACAGGCTCGCTCGTTTCAAAAGCTTAACGGCCGCCCCCCATTACAATAGGCTATGCGAATGGGATAGGACTACGTGTACAGAAAGCGGTTTGTCATTCCAAATTCACCTTGACAATGATATCCGCAAGCATCGTTTTATGGCAAAACTGAAAAAGCCATTAGTCTCTTACTGAAAAATTGCCTTTTGACGACGATCGGACAAAGCGAATCGTCTGTTTGAAAAATAAAGGGATTTTGACATAGCCAGTTTTCTGGATGAGGTTTTTTTTCACAATACATCCAGAAGACTATTTGCCAACTTGAAAAAAAATTATTCATAACACACTCTGATGCTGATGTTGACACCTGGTGAGCAAAATTATCAACGAAATCTGAGGACCACAGCCCAATTCCAGCCACAGATTCCAGTGCGCTTCAATATTAGCGAGACACCCAACATTAAAAATATATTTGGGGAGTTTGAAAAACAGAAATAATGACTATAAATGCAGAACTAAAATAGCTAAGATATTTGTTTTATTCGTCTCCCAAAACGTCTTAGGCGAAATCGACCTGCGAAGAAAGCTAATATCATACAAATATAGCATGTGAAGTGACCTTGGGATAATTTGCACGCATGAACATTATCCCGGGAATTGCACACACATTATGATAATTTCTTCGCATTAAAATACAAGTATAAAAAACATCAACTAAATAACACGGCACCTTCAGTGCTGTGATATCTACAAGCTGGTAATTTGTCCCACGCTAATTGCACATTCGAGCGTTAAACCGGTTCTCTTTAAAGTGGACAGATGTATATAATACACACTTAGGAGGTTTTATATACGGCCGGGTGAACTAGCTAGAAAGCTGGCAAGCCTCTTTAACAAACATTATTTGACCGGTGTACAGCTGTTTATGTTGTACAGCGGTAGCTAATGTTAGTAAGGCAACAATGAGACGAGCAGACCAACGACCCATCATAATCATGATTATAATCATCACTGTTGTGGCGACTAGACACTATTTCTGTAACGTATTCGCGTGTGAGTTTTTATTTTCGGTTTTGATTCACATTCACCGGAATCCAAACGCGAATTGAATTATTTAACCAAAACCATCATTTCAACCGGTATCGCTAAATGGACTAGTAATGAACGTTGAACACCGGATCCACGTATCTATCGAATTCACCGACTAGGGAATGATGGTTTGACCTTGTTCGTGAACCTCACTAAACACCAGATGAGGACATAGATGATTCCTTCTTCAAATAACTCGGTAAGTTTTTAATCAGATTATATTTAGAAATCCTCAAACAATAATAACTCTGACTCGCTTGGAAATGAAAAATGACGAACCCCACACTGAAAAATCTCATTAAAGATAGATTCGTTGAAGAATCCCGATGGATTTAAAATCGAAAATTAAATTTATTGATGACTAGCAAAATTAAACAGTAATAATAATAGCTAAATCATGAATAATAAGTCTGATGAGTGCGAGTCAAGACATGAAAAGTCCAGAAAATGCAAATTTCACGCAGTGGAAGCTGGTGGGCGGTCCAACGGCATTAAATATGACCTTTGATTCGCATATTTGCCAACCTACTTTGTGACGTATTATTATTTCTTAAGGACGGGGTTGCGTTCGTCCTTGATGTGCGGTCGCTTGTTGGCATGCCAAATGAAGTTACGCCTATTAAGGACGGACGTATATAGATTGTCGTGAAAAACAATGTGCGAAATAGCGCCAAATCTATTTTCAGCATTGGCGGCATCATTAGCGTGTGGACGAAATTATTATATTTCGTTTAGTTTACCGAAAGCCCGTTAGTAGTGAAGCCAGACTGTCGGGGGAGAGAAAATCGTTAAAACCAATTTCCCTCCCTGCTCATGGTTAATGTAAAGGCAACATTTCGCGTTGCACACGTCAATGAACGAGAGACCACCATTGTAATCATTAACCTTAAATATACACGAACCTCTATGTATTCTGCCGGCAGAAAAAAAACTAGTAACTGCTAAAGTTTCTTTGTTGACTGAGATACTTGTTAATTCACAAGACAGCATGTGCAGCAAATTAATTATTTATTTGAATGCTTCTTCTACCGGGAGAAATTCTGCAGGGAGATCAAAGAGGCTAGGCAATTTCAAAACCCAAATGAAGAGACAGGTTTATTATTAAAGCTGATTGAAGAGAACAATGAAAACATTCCGGAATACATAATTTAAATTAATCTGTTGGAAATGTATTATGATTAAGATTTAAAATTCGGATTACTTGAATAATGTGTACGTGAATAAAGTCATTGGGTCTCGACCAATGAGCCCAGTACCCATTCTGTTTTCATGTATAACAACTATGACTGTGTGCATGCAGACGAATAAATAAGTTGATGGAACTGCGTTTCAATAGATATTCTCCTGAGATCTCATGCCCAGACACTGATATTTTTCAAGGGAATTCCAGGGATAGCGAGTTGTACTGTAATTACTCCAGTACACAGTTAAAAATTTCAGCCATCAGTCAGGCTATGCTTTTTATAATCTATGTTAGTGTTGCTTCCGGTGCATCTCTAGACTAAGAAGGTCTGGCACAGTGGGTCTCATGAGGATGGCTATAGGACCGTGGTCGGTTCCAATAATGTCCACATCTTTGATGAACGCGTCGCCGCTTCATTATGCGAGAATCGATTTATTTCCTTGCTCACATAGTCGTCTATGTGAACGTCTATACGCGCGAGTATATTATAATACACGAACATGCGCGAGTGTATATACACTAGTATATTGGTGACGTCATATTTTCGGCGAGCGCTTGCCAAAATGGCGCACCAATCTCTTTATTTTTTTTGTGCGCGATTTTCTTCTTGCCTCGCCGTATTCGTTATTAAATCATAAGTGCAGCTGGGCGTGTGCCACGGGGAAAACGGACGAGCAATTATGGCGTCTAATCGATTATTCGGAACAGTTGGTTAGCAATAGATACGCTTTGGGGGGGATTCCTTACTTTTATACAAGTCCGGGGATTCCGAAGCGGCTATCGTGAAATCGAACGATTAACTAAAAGCCATTTATAAATAACTCAACAATTACTCAACGGGTATTACATTGGTATCATAATAAATAAATAAATTATTTTTAGCTATGTGTCTATGCTTTATAAATTCAACACACTGCAGCTTGCTTTGCAATCCAAACCGCAAATACACGACTATCATTTCTCAAGAATTTAATCTAGAGTATATTTTCGAGTCAAATTTACAAACTTTTGCGCAATCCTGTACTCGGGGGACGCATTTGTGCGAAACCACGCCACTCTTTTATTTGCTGAATAATGTAAAGTCATTGATTAGATGGCGCTGCCAGCACTCCCCGTTTCCAACGCGTGACTTGCGACTTTACTTCCACATTAACTATGTGGTGAAATTAGTGCTTTTCAGACGAGCTCTGCTTTATGCTCTACCAGAGACCTAGCTTCAATCGATCGAGCGACTAGTTCCTGGTCCAACGCCGACCGACTATTGATATAAGCCCCGTGCTATATGTACAAAGTAGTTTGTCCCTCTCGCTCACTTCCTCGAAATTTATATGGGCAAACAAATATTCTGTCAAACATAGACTTCCTCTTCCATAAAAAGGATTTTCCTTTGACGGAACAAAAAAAAAAAAGTCTTCCGTTAAATCCGCTTGACTAAAAAATTAAGCTCTGGGCGCACACAAAAAAATTGGAGCCCCGTTCTGACACGTTTGCCTTTGCCCTTGTTGATATAGTTGTCTCGCCTCTGGCGTGTACAAGTTAAGATTTCTTTCATTCTCGAATCCTCAAAGATCAAATAACGTACCGCAATATCTCTACAGATGCATTATGGGGAGTGAGACGGAACCAGTAGAAATATAAAATTCTAGTTCTCGTGTACAACACACAAAAAATAATATACGTGAGCAGTGAATCATTGAATAGGGGAACTTTAGTAAAGATAGAACTGCAATCAAAAGTTATTGAAATAATTTTTTTAAATAAAATGTCCGCAATAAATTGAACAGTTGAAATTGATAAATTGAACTCTGCTATATATAGCTATCTAGCAAATTTACGAAACGAAAAACCCTTCAGATTCATTATCGTAGCCAATATGGGCAAATTAACTGCCAGGCAAATAGCAAAGCAGCTCTGTCTTGTGTGATTGCCTGCTTCCGGGGGGCAGCTGTAGTTAAGCACTGTGTTGATGAGAGTGTACTGTGCCGGGCACTGAAAACGATAAACGTAAACGAATCTAATCCGACATTTTCTATTGTTGTCTTCTGTTTTTTTTTCTCTCAACGTGATTGATAGGACATCATTGCAGTTCTAGTAATGTTGGTCCTTGTAGGTTCTCCTCCCACCTATTCTATAGTATCTCATGATGTATTTCGGCCAACTACAGGACATATATACAGTAGTTTCTGTCTAGCGCGACTGCAAACGAAACTAATTACAGTTTCTGTGATCTGTCCACTACGGTGTCGGGGCGCCTTTGCGGCCAGTGATAGTCGGTGATAAGCCGGATAGACGGTCTCACCTTTCCGGAATTCACTTTAACTGCTGTCGCTCCTGACCAATGTTTTTTTATCGATCGAGTTTCTCCCCGACTGGCCTTATAAATTTAGTCGCTTTTCTGCCCGCTAACGTCATTAGGACGAGAGCGCCAATTAGAACAACAACAAACCATGATGAAAAATATTCTACTCGTAACAATATTATATCAATATGATATCTGGAATCTTACATGAATAAACTGAGCTGTTGAAGGAGATGTCAGATTCTGCGGCACTGGAAACTCCAGAAATATTGATTAATATTTGTTTTGTTAATATCCGTAGTTTTCCCCCACTCAGAAATTCTAATGGATTATTTGCACGATTTGGCGTTTGACGTTTTTTGCTATATGGATTAGTCATTTCTATTCGGCCTAACACCGGAGTCACCCATCATAGCAATGGCGCAGCAACAGCTAGCTGTGGATCGGCGGTCCCGGGTTCGATTTCCGGTGAGATTAATCGAAAATTTTGATCCCGGGGTACTGATGAAAATATGCCCATCGCATAGTACCTAGTACATAAGCACCAAGAAGGGCACGGAAACACCTGTAATGCAGTGACTACAGTAATAGGAAATAAGGAAACAAAAAAAAAACATGCGATTAAAAGATTAGTGTTTCCAAACATTTGACAATTTAAATATCTAATCTTTTCATAATGCAAATGTATTTTCTTCCAATGTTGTGAAATAGTGCTCTGAGGTATTAATGAATAATAAATAGAAATTCGGGATGAAGTGTGGAAAAATATCTTTGGTATCGTTGGTAGCGAGTGATTGGCGCTCATTCAGCGCCATATTGGTTAATTGTAGAGACGCCTTCTATGAATTTTCCAACGAAGTGATGTCAATGTTTAACATTTTAACGGCTAATATCTCGAGAAATACGCAACATCTAAATCCAAAATAACTTACTCAACTACAAATGTGCGAAAATAACTACAGCTCAAATTTGATCCAATTTTGATAAACAGTTCGTAAGTAGCGCAGAAACGGACAGACTAAAAAAATTAATAAAAATAGGAGTTCTTGGTTCTAATATAGCCTAACACGAACGTGATAATATCTTCTCACATTCGTGTTAGGTGAAATGGTAATGATAATGGACCAAGACGTGAAATGTTCCTTCGTGCAAATGACATTTGATACGGAATTCTCATGCATCCACCATTACCACAACACTTTCTAGGTTACATCTTTGTATTTTAAAGAAAATTTCTAAGATGTTAACAGACCTGAATTACAATTTTGTGACGTTTCAGTCTGCAAATATTAATTCTCTTGAGTGCCAATTTTCTACCCGTATAAGGTGTTTTCGCATACTGCATAAATCTGCGCGCTCCAAGAGAACCCACTTTTTGTGTGATTTACTCGTCCAGATAGGCTTACTAATAATACACAAGACAGGGGGAAGATGGAGTACCGGGTACACGCTTGCGCCGCTTAACCATCGAGGGAAGGAAGTCTCATTGCTGGGCTCTGACTTTCTGCGCGAAAAGTAATATAATTTCCAGCGAGCTCGTGGTTTTCAAATTGGACTGCCTGCTTAAAATTGCGCGAAAGTAAATTACATTTCCGTCCAAATTGTCGACGCACGTCCTCTCGAGGTGTCTGTCGACACACCGTTAGGGGGGATGTCCGGTTCGTGGCCAAGGCAGGACATGCGAACTTGACTACATTTTTAGTCACGCCGTCGAATAACACCCATTAACAGTTTCGATTGTAATTTTTAATTAAAATAATGTTTTGCTTCTTTTTTTAAAAATATTCATCGGTAAGACGTGTTAGTCGTGTTATCAGTTAATGAGATTTTCAATTATTGGATTTTTGAAGCCCTATTTGAATTAACAATTCGTTTCGAGTCTAGTGATGATAGTTGTCGTAGCCCAGTCGGTATTGCGACTGACTGTGGCTCTCGGCGGTCCTGGGTTCGATTCCCAGCGCGGGCTCTAGATAGTTTCGATCCCGGGGTACTGGTAAAAATGTGCCCCTCGCAACAACTACGACTTCATATTTAAATTTACTTGCTCAAGATTCAGAACAAAAAGCCCCACGCGTGTTAAAACTAAAGGAACGAAACATCACGAGTGCCATCGTTCAAAAATGACCTATCAGTCACCGACATTTCGCTAAATACGTCGTACGAAGAAGGGCTAACCCAATTTAAATCAATATTTATTTTCTAGAACGTTAAAACGTTAGAACGTCAAGATCGTCTGGGGATTTCTTCGTCATCTGTCTATACTGTATACAGAGTATAGCTAAAAATGAGAATGTGATACTGCGACGCAGTGAATTTCTAAGTATTGAACCCCATTTCCTGGAATAAGAGACCTTCCTTCAGTGAATTGATTGCAAAATAGCGTTTCAGACGAAAGCGATCGATAGGATCTTTCGCGTCAGTGATAAAGTTGATCGAAGTGCATTATGGCGCCATCTTGTGGCTTCATCTTGATGCGCCATTCGAGCGCATTTAACATTGTCTGTGAATGTGGGTTTCTGATTTGGTACACTCGCGAATGGATTCCTATTCTGTAGTACATCTCGTATTTCTTGACTGAAACTGAGATATGTTCCGTCGTCACCATCAACAAGTGCGTGCCGGTGAGCGTAATTGAATGTTATTCCTCGGTAACACGTCTATTGGTGATATGCAACGGCCTATGGCTGAGAGAGTGTCACGCAATTACAGTACGTCGTCTGCGAGTTGATGGCCATCTAATCTCTCGAAATTAAACATGCGAGGGGGAATCTCCTTCAAAATATTGGTGGGTTTCGTAGTCATGCACGCTGCGTCACGTTATTGTTTCCCCATTCCGGTACTAAAGGACAAAAGGTGATATACGAGGATGGGTTATAAAGAAGGTCACTGTATGGCTCACGCGAAACTGCAAGTAAACATTGCTTGCCATAGTTTTGCTATGCGCTCGAGGCTAGACGAAATAAGTGGTTGTTAGATGAGATATTCTTGTATGAACAGGTAGGCGCTGTGGGAGGATCGAATCTGGATAGATTGAGCACGGGATATGAAAAGATAAGAGACAAAATGGAGGACAAAAACAAGTTTCATCACATTACCTGAACCATAGCGGGTTTGTATCTTCTCATGACAATAGATGCTTTCATCATTTAAAAAAGTATCTCAGAATATTGTAAATCTTATTCAATAGAGAACACGTGTTTACATTGAATTTTCGTGAGACTCTTAAGGAAATTTGCATATAAAGTTTACGCAGTTACGGAGTATTTTGACTATTTTATGGAGTTATTTTTTAAACCAATATTTATATAAATCAATTATACTGTGATTAATCAACCATCCTATTATACTTATTTCAATATTTATAAGAATTATCTACATGCAAGCTAGTATAATAACTAAATAACGTATACTAAGACTCGTCGCAGCCCAGTCTGAATTGCGACTAACTGGGGCTAGGTGGTCCCGGGTTCGATCCCCGGCGCGGGCTCTCGAAAATTTCTATCTCGGGGTACTGGTAAAAATAGGCCCCTCGCATAGTGCTTAAATTAAACGCCAGGAAAAAGCACAGAACGCATGTAGTGCGGTTGACTACAGTTGATTATAAACAATAAAGGATCTACCCTGCATTTAGGTTACCTAAATGTAAATAAATTTTACAATTATTGTACTCTGAATGCATTCGGATTCATAACTGAAGACAAAAACGACTTTAGAATTAAAAAATGAGTGACTGAATAATAATGTGAGGTTACGTTTAACATAATGCATCAAAACAGCGGTTACTCATAAAATGGTCATTTATCACCAGCAATTTGTTAAAAACTGTTTTTACCAAATATTACTTCTATAAGATGTTCCTTAGTGATAATTTATGTACTGATTTGTATTTCTTATGTTCAAGAAATGATATAAAAATGTCAGACGGCCGCAGTATTTTTTCTTCGAATCAACCTGTTCTCGCTCGTAAGAAGACTGGTCTCGCCTTTTCATTCTGCTAAAAGGTCACGATGCGCTATCAGTATTTATATTCGCGGTGAGCCTAGTCTGACCCGCCAACCTATCACTCAACCCTCGTACATTGAATGCTCGCGGAAGTGGGACCATTATTTTCCACCACCACCACTTTTTCGCCTTCCTCCCCCCCTCATTTCCACCACCACCACCACCCCCACGCCTATCTTCAGCGTCTGGAGAATTTCGCTCCAACACACGCATCTTCGAAAAAGCACCTTTTACCGAGCGAGCGAGAAATGGGGGCCGAACATGCAACCATCACGTTCAGACTCGGATCGCGTAACAATGATTTAAGATCGGGTTTTCTCGTTACCGCCTCAACACCACCGCTCCCCATTGGCCTACATAGCTCGCCCCCGAAAACGTGTTGCGTCGACGTCGACGTCGACGTAGACGCTCGTTTACTTCCGCTTGTGCGAACATTTTTGCGACGATAAACGCGAAAGTTCGTGGCTCATTCTGTGTTTTTTTAACTCTCCCCCCCCCTATCTCATGAGGCAATGTTTATAACTCAATAGATGAAGAACTTTATGGGCGAACTGCTGGCCTAACTGTTTGTGTGAGACTTAATTATAAACAAACGCCTCTTCGTTGTTGTCTCTTGAAGATTTAAAATAAAGAAATGTCATTGGCACTCGTTGCAAAGAAGCTGCAAATACAGTGTACAATTGCTAAAAAAATATAAGAAAAGGCAAGATCGTACTTGAACTATAATAATAAAATGGGGTTTGTCTCCGGGACAGCGCCGGACGAACCGACTCTGTTCGTCTTCTTTCGTCCGGCGCTGTCCCGGAGACAACCCCCACTTTATTACAATTGCTCAGTTGCAAATTCAGATGCTCTGCTGCAAATCTGCAATCTGTGAATTAGTGAAATACCTTATATCGACATCTACATTTAAAAAATAATAATTCCACATTAGTTCCAAATGTTAAGACTTCTTTAATCAACCCGCATTCGGTTCAAAACCAAGCTCGAGATACCATTAACATAATATAGAATTTGAAACAATGAACTCGTACTTGTACTGCATGTGACTAGTGAGTTGTAAACAGCGGTAATTCATTAATTGAACACATTTTAATTTCATCTTTTCTTTTATTAGCCACTTATACGAGATGAAAATCCAGCGAATAATTTTGAGCGAAATGCTCTCGTGTGTTTTGAAAATGAGCAACCGAATATATTTCAGAGCAGCTGGACATTAAATTAGGTTAACTTAAAAAAAAAAGCTATTTGAATTTGAGTTCAAAATGGGTTTAACATGTCGTGTCCCGACGAATCAAATACGGTTATGTTTACATGTTGAAGAGGCAGGGGTTGAAATGCGATGTGTTGAATTTGGTTACTACTGTTCCGATCGTAAAATTATATTGCGTGTAACGCCCGACATACATTATTAACGGCTATATATCGACATCGTGCCATACGGTAAGAATATTTAAGGGGAGGGGTTAGAAGTCGTTTTACGCGCGATAACGCCTAAGACCCACTTGACTAATGTCCCGACAGGCCATTAAAATTGTGTTCGGTATAGTTTCGCTTCCATTTACTTTCCCCCGTTATGGGAGTAAAATACGATTTATTCTACAATTTCGGAATTTAGACGCGCACCGACCAACATATTTACCAGCGTTCGATACCAGGCTGGTTGCTATTCGAAATATAGAAAACGCAATCTACTTGTAGCTTCACGGTTTGCGCCGTTGTTACGCTATTAGTGGCTAATGGTCATTGGCCATTTTCGGTGAAAGGGGTTTTATGAAAAATAACGACCTTATGAAATAGGTGTTAGGATCCTCACTGAAACAACATAAAAGTTGGGATCGGCTGATAAGTGTATGAAAAACAAAACCGATATGAACGACGTAGTAGAATCGTTTAGAAATATATGTTCGTGCGTAATTCAGAATAATCAAAAACCACGCTCATGTATTAAGGATGGAGAGCCTCTTATCAACATAAAAGATAACATTTTATAAGACGCTAGCGTGTGTATCAAAACGACTACTGTACTCTTTGCCAGGCCCTAGACGTTAATACGATCCGCGCCAGGTTCCGTATGCGTTCTGAGAGTATTCATTGGAAATGTAACTACGACATGAATTATTAAAATTCCTCGTGACGTAATGCACCTTTTGTAAGACTCGATTTTAATCGATAGACTACCAGGGTTTCCACACACACACACACGGATATGCACACAAGCACACGTACAAATATAAAAATCCCAAAGTGTAGTCAAATGTCTCGAATGAATACCGGTACAACTTGTATCACAGATTACGCTTTTGAGGCACCTGTACAAAAAAGGTTTTGACGTCACATTTGAGTGCACTTAAAGGTATGTTTTGAAATGCAAACATTCACCAATGACGAATAATACGTAAAACGTATAATTTTGACTACCAGTAATACTATCATGTAATGTGTTTTTAAAACTACTCTACAAATGTGCCAAATAAGAAACTAGCCTTAAACTACAATGTTGACGTCTACCTGATGCTTTGCTACCATGACGTCAGGGGATATTGGCGTTTTCTATTTCTGGAACGCTAATTGCAAGCAATTGTCGATGTACGTGTACCAAACGCTGACAGCGTTTATTGATTCTAAGTTTGTTGACATTTAAGGGATTCGACATTGGCGAAACTAAACTTGCTGTCTGGTTACTAGTTTCTACATGTAGATAATATCGATTTGCCTTTTCATGAAGTGGACCAACAATCGAGCATGTACGTATTCGTGCATTAGTATGAATCAAATCAAACGGCTCTAATGATAATAGGTAAGCTACAATTATGACTAACATACGGTATGCGATATAACATGATTCGGTCTATCTGCAATAATAATAACAATAATTGACGGAAATGACTGAGAACGAATTTGGCGTGTTTTCAAGATGACACACTAATCCAAGATGGTGGTCAATGCCACTCGCAAAAAAAGTGATTTCCACCGAGACTCGACTAAAGTAATTTCCGTGTTTAGAACGGGACAGACCTTATACTGCATAAACAAAAACTGCCTTCAGAAAGTACACCATCAACTGCGGCTATTCGGGTTTCCAATCGTGCCTGAATTGGCATCCATGCAGACAAGGCAGGCTTATGGCGTCGTTTTTGGTTTGCGTCATCCGAATAATTTAAGATTTCGGTCACGTTTCCGTAGCTTGGATGTCATTCAGCTGACTACAGAGGGGAAGGGGGGATCCACTTCACATTTCAACGAGCCTGCTTCAACTTATGAATTGGAATATCCAGGTAGGTTTACTAGATAATACGCGGTGAAACGAGCAGCCAGCACTCGCCATGGTGATCTAGCAGCGTCAACGCGTAAACCAAATTACCATTCCTCAAACACATTCCTATTCACATTTCTCACTATCACAAGGTGTCGCTATTTTAGTCCTTGGGTCCTTAAGACCAGCGCCTGCGACATTTTGCTCCCAATTTTGGCTGCTTTGACACAACCAGACTCATTTCATTCTAAGGACACTAACGGTCACCATAAGAGAATTTCGGAAATTCAAAATATTAAGTGACGCTTTAATGGAATTTATGGCTTTAATGCTTTAAGGAATTCACATTTATTATGCGGTCGACGCTCACCGTAAATGAAATGAGAAAACGCCTAAAGCGAATGCAGCGCAACCAGAAACGATTTAAGAATGAACGAATTAATTTTTAATGGCTTGCATAATTAGAAAGTTGATGAAGTGGGCGAAGGAATATTCTTGGAAACAAATGTAGCGAGTTTATTTCATGTCGCCGAAGAGAAAATTAATTACTTTGCGTATGACCTGTGACGGGAAGCAAACTAAAATGAATTTTCTCTATCCGTTAAAGAAAAGACATCTTTATTTTTTCACTCACTTCTGGCAGAATCAGACTCGCGAGTTGCGAGCTGAAAATATAAACCTAACTCTATTTTTAGAAAAAAATGGTCTTGAAATAGTTAGCTGTGTGTCGATGCAGTACATAACCTATCTCGGCTAGTTAGATTGCCTTGACTCTAAACCCTGACTTCACACAAATTAACATCCGAGTCGCAGAACTAGGCTATGGAAGATGCCGTTGGGAAATAACGAATTTTTACTATGCGAATAAACTTAAGCTACACAGCAGTAGATTATTTGGAAGATAGATGGGCGACGTCTGCATACGCGACTTTATTTATGGCTTCAGAAACAATAGCCTGTTATGAAACATGAGGATGGTAATTATAATGATGGCCCTAATATACAGGAGAAAGTGTATGTAATCTCTGGTTTTAGCTGAACGAAAATTCGCACAGCCAAGAAGCTGTATCAACGTTGCTGGTCACTTAAAATGCTTGTGAAATTACAGCTCGATATTTCTCTCATAGAAGTTATTGACCTTTTTAGATACCCACGCCCCCTAGTGTCCACTGATTGAGTAGTCGAGCGAGAATAACGAAAAACCATAACACCACGATAAACAATTCTATAATGTAGCATTACTAGTTATTGGAGTGTTTCCACAAAATTAAATTTCCAAATTTAGCTATTATCAAATTGCTGGTGCAGCAGTTGAAATTGCCATCACAAAATTTAGCTACTCTACCGTTCTGTGACCTCGCTGCTTTCTCGTGCGAAAGCATTAAATCAATTGGAATAGGCATATGGGGATCATCAACCATGGCTTCATAAATCAGGGACCAAGAGGAACATTAGTCCTCTCAGCGTAATTATCAATTTTATTGCTTCGTCCTAATTGTATTTGTCGGGGGGGGGGTCCCTCTTTCTATTACCCATAAAAGATTGGCGACTGCCGCAGTTAAATGTGGCGCCACCAAAGAACTATTCACGACAAACTATAAAACCTCCGCACAACAGATGTCGACGTCTTGCTATCTCTACAAAATAATAATAAAAACAATAAATCAAACCGTTCAAACGTCTTATCTATTTGTAGAGTACGAGAGTTAAAAAAAATATCTGGATGTATTGTGACCCAAGTTTCAAACCTCACGAATCTCTATTATAAAACGAATTTTAAATGCTAGCTATGAAAATAAGGAATTAATATCAGTTCAGCTTATAAAATATCGTGCATTATGTCAATTCAAAAAATTGACATGCATTTAATTATGTGCACGAATACTGCACAACACTATCTTCTCATTTGATTTATAAATTTCATTACATGAAATTCGTTTTGAAATTTTTAGTCAAGGGCTTTTATAGATTAATTAATAATGGGTGAGTTGATAGATGAGATGGGATTGAGGAAGATGTGTGAATCAATGTTTCTTTTTTTAGTGTATAGACGTATCAGACCAGGTTGACTGGATAGTACATAGCGATTCGAACCTGTCTGCTGCCAAATAGGTAGACGTTTTGTTTTGTTCCCAATTTTTTTCTTCAATTCTAAGGCTAACCTAGTCAGGGAGTACGTGTGTGGTGCCAAGTCGGACAAGTCGGGCGGGCGCGTTTGTAACGCGAAGCTCAGATAACACAAAAGTGGGCATTAAATTTTGCCCTACTTGGCACTGCGCACCCATATATTATCCAGACAAATTGTTTTTATGTCAACACGATAACAATGTAGTGCCTCGCACGATCTCTTCAGAGATGTTTTTCTTTCATTGCGCATTCGGTATACACACGCACCCACACGCCCATCTCACACACGAAACAACGAGGAAACTGCTGCCCCTTGTAAACTAGCTTCGTTCTGAATCTAGCATAGCTTCAGTGTACGACCGGTTACAAACAGTTAGGGTGAGGCCTGGCGTTGATCGCGTTTAACTTAATTTTTTTTAATGAGAAAGATATGTTAGGACGTCTGGATGATATTAATCGGAAATGGTGAATTTGGGACAGCACCGAATGAAGAAGACGAACCGAGTGGCGAACTCTGTTTAATTATTTTCGCAATTACCAGTTCTAATTAAATAATAGTAAAATATTATTATATCTGTAAAAGCGAGTTCGTCTTCTTCATTCGGTGCTGCCCCGAATTCACAATTTCCGCTTAAATCTTATTTATTGTTCTTGGTGCTGAGAATAAGATTGTGTAAATACGTGCAATATGACGTATGAAAATAGTTTCTATTATTTCACGTATTTAAGAAAGATGAAAATTACGAGTTAGAGGCGTTGCAAAAATTAACACTGATAAGGAAGTAGGCTGGGAAAGTGTTCTGGAATGTTACGTACACTCAAAATCTAACCTCTGCTATCTCTAGGTACCGGTTATGAGAAAAAGAAGAAAACATCCACATACAATGGTGACATTGATAAATAGCCATCGATTCTGATTTATGAATGTAACGTTCCATTTTTTACCGGTCGACTACAAGTGGACTATAGTGGAGTTGGTGCTATTGCCTTTCTTTCTGAGAATCAGAAGGATTTATACGACGAATTTTCTCATTGTGGTCAGCACCTAGTTTCAGGGGGTACAGAAAATCTTTCCTTCAGAAAATTGAATATAAATAATGGTATTTTTGAAGGTCAATTTTTTATGACTATACATTGAAAGTGTAAAGGAAGCAAGTCTATCATGACCAAATCTTTTCTTTATGACTCGAAGTGCAGGGGGTCGTCACCAGTCTCTGCGAGTGACAACCTTATACATTTGTGAACCTGGCGTATAAGTTAAAAATTGGGGTTCACTTGTTGAAGAATGAATTATTCACCAAGCTTCGCAATTGTTTATGTGTAATTAATTGCCGAATGCTAATCTATAAAAACAATTGTTTTTCGAAGACTCATAAATATTTCTTGTGTCAATTGAAATTGTTTAAAACAACAATTCACAAGGTTGCCCTACATTAATTATGCTAAGACTGCAACGGCAGATGTGGAAATGTTATTACTGAACCTGTTCTCATGTGGCCAGATACTAACATAAACTAACCTGTTTTAAAATATCGTTATTTCAGCTTGGCTAATGACATCGGTAAGCAATCACCTCAACTGCAGCTCTACGCATGCAAACGAAAATATACAACCAAAACTAAAAATAATAATATTCGCTATAATGTTTTTAGTTGGATCAGATAATCACTAAACCGTATCAATCAAACTTAAAATATCTAAAGCGTAAACATTGAATTTGTATTTGTTCAGGTTGAATGTGAATTTGCGTTTTGTGTTTCAATATTACAGAGTAGAGCGCAATGTATATTTAATGAATGGCAGATTCGTGCACCACCAACACACAGTTCTACTCACTCTTTGGCGATTGAGGATCCTCTTGAACTTTACTGCACTGATTGCAATCGACAGCGCGATGAAGATGGTTGATTCGGGGCTCGGCGTGAGCGACCACATTACCGTTAGGCTGCACCGCACAAATCAGTTCTGATTTCTGAATAGACATCGCGCCCGGATCTCGAGATCGAAGTTCACCGAATACTACGAGTACACTCGAGAGATTTTGGAACTCCCACTAAACTCGCAACCACCCGATACGAAATCGAATGAGACAGGAAAACTTACTTAAAAGAAAGAACTTTACTCGGGTCCGAAATTAGAATTAAGTCTTCAATCGAGATTCTTGGATTGAAATTTCGAACCGTTATCCAAAATTCAAACGAAAGATATTGATTTCCGAGTTTTTGATACTTCGATGTCCAGCTGTTCAGTTCTGAATTGGTGGTTCGATGTTCCGTTTCGGTATGTGTACCATCGTCGTTACATTTTCGAGTCAATCAGCAGTTGCGCGGACTGTGTATGTGTGAAAGTGTCGGCGGTCAGATAAATCTTCGTGAGCCGGGTGTTTGTGGTGGTCAGAAGGTTACGATTTGGAGGTCTCTGGATCTCTCTAATCGCAAAAATCAATTCTCACTCGTTCGTTCGCCGAATGCACATAGACTCTGGTGGGCCGAGAACAACCAGACCACGAGTTTACAAGCTGTGACGGGGAGTCGCTAAAAATCGTGCAACGGTTGAGGCCGACTGTCAGTGGCGGTGTGAAGGTATGTTTCCAGACGACACGAGACATGGGATCCTATCTCGGCGCTCCGTAAGCGCTCCGTCGTAGCTCCTGCTGGAACCGAGCGCGCGCCGCTATGGATTTTCTCCCTCTCTCTCGCTCTCGCTCTCAAACACACATCCAATACGTGTATGTTTATGTTCTGACACGCGTTGTTGCCAGTGGATTTGTATATCGGGCGTAAGTGTATACATAAACACAGGGAATCGCAATGCGGGAACTTGAGTTGCAGTCGCAGGATCAGTGTTGTCAGCAGTTCCGATACATCGGGTCTGGAACTGGCGATATAAAATTCAATTTGTCTAAAAAATTGAATTCAGACTTTGGAACTCATCTTAGTGTTATAAGTTATTGAAAGTTATAAATAGGATGTGCAGCCATTTTGTGAGGGAATCAATCCCCAGACTGTATCTATCAACTGGAATCTTTTGATATATTTTGGGGCGCTTAGCTCTGATCTTGGAACTAGCGGGTTCATTATTTTTTAGAAATTGAACTTTGTTTTTTAATCGTGTGTATTTAAATAAACAATAATTGTTAGACTAAATTCCGGCACTAATTCGTTAAATCTTAAATACGGTTTAGCCAAGTATAGCCAGAATAAAACATAAAAACTAATCAATCGGACAAATTGTTACGATATAATCAGATTGAAGATATAATCAGCTTCGGTTATTTTCTATTGGGAAAGTCAGCGTATTTTTGTTTTCTACTTTAAAAACGAAACAATAATTTTAATAATCAGTTTTATAATCATAATCATGAGGAGATTGCTGGACGCAATCGGAGAACACGGCGACAAGAATGTAAATTTAAATCTTAACTAAACCTAATTTTCGAAGACTGTGATAAACGTCAACGTTTAAATTTACATTCTTATCACAATCTTCGAAAATTACAGTTGACGCAAGATTCGAAGATTATGATAAACGTCCACGTTTAAATTTACATTTTTGTCTCCGTGTTCTCTAATTGCTCAGAGGTACCGACTGGTCGATAGAGGTAGCGTGTTGGCTTGAAAAACCTATGATCGCGGTTTCGATTCCGGCCGACACCTTCGAAATTTTTCGAGCGAGAGAAATTCCTTCGCACAACCTTCTTTCGGAATAGAAGTAAAATCATGACCCGTATGATATCTGGACGGTAAAGATCCCTTTCCTAGACAGCCCCTAGGTTAGGCAAATTTCCAGGTTGCCTACGGGGGGGTTATAAGATGTTAAATCGACGGTGAACCTCCTTAAGAACCATTTTTCCTCTGATTGCGTCCAACAATCTCCTCATGATTATGAGTCTTTTATCTGCCTGCTTCTCCTTACACGATGCAGTTTTCTAATATTGGAGTTCTGAGTAAGCGCCTTTCTGCCGAGTCAGTTTACCAAACACTGTGACAAATCAATGAAGCTCACGCATTGCGAGACTTCAGCGACTCGCAACTAATGACTCTTTGACAGAGTGGATGGTTGAGCAACACGGGTACGTGCATTTCAGAGTATAGGTGGCACTTTGTATAAGATGTATCTACCTTGTGGCGTCAGATCCAGATTTTCCGAGAAAAACGGTCCCTGGCGAAAGACAATCTCGTGTATGATGATGGCGAACGAGTAGACATCGCCCTTCTGAGATCCCTCCGGTGGCGGATTGAGCATGCGCAGTAGCTCCGGAGCAGTCCATAGTTTTCCTATTGGTGTGGGGGGTTGGTGGATCGGGAGAAAGTGAGAAAAACATAGATGGGGGAGTTGTTGAGGATACGAGTGCGAAATGCATGGTATTCACGTTCGTGGGTGAGAAAAGTGAATCAATGTGGCACCACCAGTATTTTGCCCTCCCCCCTCCCCTCCCCACAACACAAGATTGGAATTCGAGAGGGAATTGGAACTGTGAATGATGTGTCTGGAATAATTTTGTTCCGACCGGATGAGAATGCCTTCCTACTTGGTTATACGAGTGTCGCTACAATTTAATACATTATTTCAAAGTATTCGGTTACCTAGCAAAGTAAAAGAGTGTCGCCCTTAAAAAAAACTTTGCGTGGGTTCGATTCCCGGCGCGGGCTCTCGAAAATTTCGAACCTGGGGTACTGGTCGTTCCCCTCGCTTAGTACCTGAGCACCATGAGGGGACGTAATGCCTGTAGTGCGGTTGACTACAGTTGATTAGTCAGAAAAATAAAGCTAGCAAAATCGGGTCATTTCGACAAATTTAGCGCACGAACTCGAATTTATTGGTAGGAAAATGATTCATTCGTTTTTTGGATTTACATAATATTACGTCATGAAACGTACATGGACTTTAAAAAGGGATTAAGCAGATTCTCATACTAGTATACATTGATTCTAATTTGTATAAAACACTTCATTTTCGTATCAGCGGATCTATACCTTTGTAATTGATCGCGACATTCATCTTACATCTAACCATCATCATCGTTCCAGATTACAGCTAAACAATTCAATTTCTCTTTTGACTCAACCCAATTTGAGCGTACTGGAATGTAAATAACGGGATAAGCGATTTTGTGAGCCGGCCTTAATGGTTTTTAAACCCTGTCGAAATTGCCTTTGTGAACGAAGAAACGTATCAAATAGTGTCATTGATGTTTTTGTTTTAGATGTTGTCACTAGACACATGTGTATGTGCGCCGCGGTGTTGGAGTAGCGCACATGGTTCCCTCTTCCGCTCGTGGGGGGCGCCCCCCACCAAATAATTTAATTACGTTAGTGCAGTCTCCATATTGGCGATCACAATGGCATTGAAGAGCACTTTTGTGCTCGGGAGTCTGAACAAGATCAGAGAGCTCGATTTCTATCCCTTGTCGCTGCCGGCTACATTATGTAGACAGGCTCGGGGATAATGCATTATACATTACGGGTGCGTGCACCACCAACAACCATGTCATGCATTCGCTTTTTACGGTACTCGTATATACTGTATAGATCGGAAACGTTAGTCCCGTGTTTTACTGTCTACGCGACCGACAATCGTTTTGATGGTTTTGCTGCACGACCAAGTAGATCTGTCGGGAGTGTCGTCGTTTAAAAGATCCTCGCCACTTTCGCTTAGATTCTAACCTCAAATTTAATTTTAACCAAAACTATCTTGATGGTAATCTAGTTACATTGATTTGCAAAGATCAACTGCGATCGTTTGGGCAATCAAATATGACCTCCCTCATGACCTGATGAGACAAATGTTTGACGGATGTCGTCGGTTGTGTCTTAAATTTAATCAAGAGTAGTAAAAGCGTCGCTTCTCTCGTCCGGTCGGTCAAGACGATGATTCAAAGAATGCTTCACTCATGACCGAAAGGTGCAACACACATATAATGTAACAACATGTTCTAGGTTATTTTTGCTGTAAATAATGAAAATGAACAAAACAACGCCGACCTCGACATATAAGGTTTTAATTTTGCCTTGGAATGCCTTAGTTTTTTTTGTTCCAATCAACTGTAGTCAATCGCACTACAGGCGTTACGTCCCCCTCATGGTGCTTAGGCACTATGCGAGGGGGAACGACCAGTACCCCGGGATCACAATTTTCGTGAGCCCGCGCCGGGAATCGAACCCGGGACCGTCGAAACCACAGTCAGTCGCTAAAACAACTGGGCTACGACGAGTCGTCTAACAGTACTAAAGTATAATTGATGGGAAATCAACTCGCATAGATCAACAAAATGTATACATCTAAAATCCTGAATTTCGGGACACTGGAAAAGTTTAAGAACAGAATTTTTACAACATTTAGCATGTTTTTTTCTAGAATTTGTACAGTAGATGGTCCTTTACTGAACCAGCTGTTTCGTTCCCAGCAACAAGTAAAACCGATGAAAATGTAAATGTCTGTCGATTGTTTCCTTTTGAATATCAAACAGGACAAAAGTATTTTCCCGAATCCAGGCCTAGAAGAAAAATCAATATTGAACTTTCCAACGAATCGTTTGGTGACTTTTTGCGTTAGTTGTTCGTCCTACATCTTTACTCAAATGGTTAGAACATGTAAAAATCGTCTGCGTATAATGCTCGTACAACAATTGATTACCCCAATTTCCAAGCGGGAGAAGGGGGGATGGGTGATGCCTAAGGGTGGACGTCAACCGTGATTTAAATATCGCTACGCCACAGCGTGTTGTTCAGCAGCCAACGCGCCCAATGTTCGCTCGCTGTACGCGCCAACACGCGCCAAAAACCGCATTATTCTGGAAAAGTGCGAAAACACTCGCTCCCGTTGCTTGCCCTTTTCATTGTCTGATGTTGAGCCGATTAAGATGTCATCATGTCAAGATTGTTTGATGCAGATGGTGTGCCAGCGCAGCGGCAGATCAAAGCTTGTAGGCGCCTTATTGGGTAGGTACATAGGCATGCCTATGTACAGCTGAGAGCTGCGGCTAGTCCGACGCACCCAGATACTTTAACCTTTTTATTAGAAATTGCAATTTATCTATTGCAATTAATTTGTCTTTGTGGATTACGAATACTTATTTTTCCAGCTATATTCTTCCATGTTTTATTAGTTCATTATGTCGCAAATATATTATAAATATTTTCAAGCACAATTACATGTGAAGGTGTCAATTTTCCTTCATATAACTAACGTCTTGAAATTTCAAGTTTCAAATTTCTATTAGATTTGGAAAATATTGAACTGAATATTATTACAGTAGTTCGATGGAATAAAAAAAGCTAGAGAAAAAAACATGGAAGTACATGTTGCGCAAACACCCCTAAACTTCCGACTGTTGTTAAATTGAGAACTTGCATTGCAGCTGAGCAGTGCTAGGTTGCCTAAAACACGGGGCAACGACGCCTATTTGTTAAGTGGAGCCCCGATTCACGTCTCTGAATGAATGTTTCGGGCGAGAGAAATTCACACACACGTCTTCTTTCGGAATGAAAGTAAACCGTGGAATTCATATCTGTACGATATTAGTTACACGTTAAAGATCCCTACCTACACACTAAAAAATTATATCTTAAAAATGACACAGGTGTGGTCTTAATTAACGATGAAATGTCGTTTAAGACAATTTATATATCTTTTAAGACAATTTATATATCTTTTAAGAAAATCGAATATATCTTATGAGAGAAGGTCTCATATTTGAGAGATTTCAATTTGAGACTTAGAATTGTCTTAAATTATAGGGTAACGAGATATATTAATACGACAAATTTAATTTTTCCACATCTCAAAAGACAATAAATGTCTTAAAATTGAGACATTTTTTAAGTGTGTAGGTAGCGAGTTTTGGTGTTCGAGAGGGATTGAATTTCTACTAATCCAACACATTAACCGCTAGATAATTTCTTGTCCCACTCTGGATAGGCGAACTGATTTCCACATCGTTTCATATAACTAATCTCCTGACCTGAGGATGGTCGGGGTCTGAGGAGGACGTAAAACGAGTACGTCGCCAATGGCATACGGTAAAAAAGGGAAAAGACAACGTCGTCTTTGTCAACCAAGACACTGGCGGATGAACTACCAGTCTCTTAATAGGTCATCTTAGGCGAGAGAGTGATGCGAGGGCTGCTTGGCGGCGAGATGAACAAGGAAAGATGCTTCTGTCCGTCAATATTGCTACCGGCCCACGCTAGCTTACAAATCATGGTACACTCGATTCCGAGCGCTCGTTTCCGATAGCAGATCCTCCGAAACTGCTACCGAGTTGACGAAGGAGCGAAAAATAGTTATCGTTTCATCCACACACACACACACAGGTTGTTCGGCTAACGACGAACTCTGAGCGAACAACCTGTAGACGAATACGATCTCTGACGTTGACGGAAACGCGGAAGTCAAATTAAAAAGGACATCGGCTAATCTAAGAAGAGTGGGGAAGAGTTAGCAGGACTCTTATCATTAACGACAGCCTATCTTTGACGCGTCAAAGATTGTCCTCACATAGCGCGTAAAAGTATTTAGCAAAATCAACAATATTAACACCAGTGCTTCGATTCCACGAAGTTGGGATCGAGTAACAAGAGCAAAATATCGATAAATTAATCGAAATATCGGTAATATCAAATTGCCACAAATCGAAGACAGTTACGATATCTCTACACTAGACAAGTACTTTAGAAAAAGTTTAAAGAATTTCACTTCATTAGTTTTATAAGATTGCGCAGGTAAGGGAACAATTAAAATAAATATTAATATTTACGATGTTGCCAAATTTAAAATCGCCAACCCAAAGAGCCACCAAACGGCGATATCCGAAATTCAATTTTCGTCAAACGACTGCGCAGCCTATGTTGCTTTATTGGCATCTTTTTTTTTTTGGGGCACGTCGCACTTCTATTTCATTTCGACGCAACAGAAACAACGTAATTTTGTAAGGTGATACCTCGTAAACAATTTTTTTCATGCATAGTAATCGTTCCTCGAAGCCACTATTTTATTTGATAGTGTAATTGGCAGTAATTTATTCATGAAGTACAGTTCCGTGTTGGCGAAATACCGTCGACTATACGTAGATCAAACAACTGATTAAATGATGATGTCATCTACCGAAAGCGAAAAAAACCGAAATTCCATATGAAACATATATTTTTGTTTTCTAATCTGCTACCTCGTAACAAAAAACAATGTTTTCCGAATTTTGTAGTATATTAGAAATATAATTCCCATTTTTTTAAAAGTAGAATGTTTTTTTTTACGTCAATATTTCAATGCGATCCCGAAATGGTACTTCCTCCTTAGCTATTCAATATTAATCGAGTCTGTTCTCTACATGCTCATGATACCATGGTACGTCAAAATATGGTCTGATAAGTGTTACAGTTACACAGTGGCAGATACCCAGATTAGATCTCGAACGATGTTATTGGTGCTTTCCATGCAAAAAAAGGCTACTAGCATGTTCGGTTGGTATTTGCTGACGACGTTGGACGGGGGCAGCACTTGCATCGAAATTATTAAAGTTGGTGCGCTTTATTTATTGCCTTGGCATTTGCATAGTCAATGTTACCCCAGGCCGATTGGCTCCAACCAAGATTGTATTTCCGCCTGCATTTTGTCTTCCTGCCATTGACTAGTAAATATGGATGGATCGTTCATTTGCTCATTCACTCGAATGTTATGGCTGCATTCATACTCTGTATTGCTTCATCGCGTGGCCTTTATCAGGTCTGTTTCGTGAGCCAGGATCTATTGAATGCGTAATTTTTGTATATTGCATCCTGTATTGATCTTGTGACGCTTAACTTTGCCCGCTCTGAATAGTCGATTGGCCCCATTCATTCACAAATCGAACAATTATCACGAAACTAGCGAGTATTGGCTAGATACACAAAAACCTAAAATTTCACAATATGCGTAGTATATCTGCATTACATTGATTAACATTCGTGCTTCTGCTTAAAAAAATAACCTGCAATTCACTTACTTCTTGAAACTAATTAAACAAATATGAACACTGAAATCTTAAATAGTCAGTTAAGTCCAAATAATTTTTCATTCTCGGAATCTGCCAATTCTGCGCATAATTGAAAATAGTTTGATGTACTTTGTATTTGCACAACTTATATATTTTTATTACATCTCCTCCTAGTATTCACCAGAAAAGTCGTGAAACAAAGGGCGAATGCTGTAAATATGCTTTGAAATATCGTTTTAGACGTAACTGAAACATTTCGCATTTGCTTTTGAAATATTAGAAGCACTTTGCCGATGAAATTGTGGAACAGGCTATGTGTAACACAATTGTTCAAACAGAGGAGTACATGTGGGAATGAGCATCTGGTTTCAATTTGTTTCGGGCGATCCACACAAACAGAGTGCGCATAAAAAGTGCAGCGAAGCAATTTCCATATACACATTTCTATAGGCCATCGTCGTGAGAATTGCATCAGATTTAAGAATTTCGGAAAATCTAGTTTTGCTGAAACAATTGGAGTAAAGTATTTGTATAGTGGTTCCATTGCTAAAATTTAAATGTCATGCAGTAAACATGCAAAAAGAATTGTCGAATTGTTTCGAGATGTTCAGACTTTTAAAAATCTTATATAGTGTATTTTTTCGTACATGGAACATCAGCTTCTCGGAAAACTGCAAATATACTCTGTATTCTGTAGTCAAAGAATACAGAAAGAAGTTCAATATGATCTTGACAAATGCGACAGTTTTTCATGTTCCAAAATTAAATAGAATATTGGATGTTGTAAAAGTACACTTAACCAACTGAAAGCTGTTTTGATCAAATGCAACTTTATGATGCGAAGAGAAATTATTCAAATTTAATTATCTTTGGGTGCTTCATCTGTTTGTTTACTGGCCAACTTTATCAATTATCAATTACCATTCAAGCCAAGTTAATTGATTTCTTTTCTGGCACCATTTAAAAGACATTGCCCAACCCATGAGGCGCAATTTGCAATCTGCGCCACCTGTCAATTGACGAAATTATATTACGGAAACTCATTCATGGCGCGAATATGGCAATTGAATATGGGAATTGAATCTCATGAGGACGTTGTTTTGGTGCATTGCACAAAAGAAAATGAAATTTGAAAAGCTTGTGTTGCGCCATGCTACTAATTGCCAATCAATTGAAAGGACGTCATTTGCTTCGAGTTATCTTAGACGGGCTGGCTTTCTTGAACAAGAAAAAAGAGATGGCGCCGACAATGTCGCATTAAAAAACAAATACGCGATCCATTACCCAATCCATCGTGGCGTATCCGAATGCGATCCATTTCGGAGACGCTTTTTTCC
>JAQGBY010000852.1:0-36002 GCA_034698785.1 Mycogona germanica
TTAAGGAATTTCTCTCGCCCGAAAAATTCCGAAGGTGTCGGCCGGAATCGAAACCGCGATCTCGGGCTAAGAGGCGAAAATGAGGCGAGGTGTAAATTAAGTAAGTTTTAATGTTTGCTGTCTCAATTATTTATCTTGCATCTAGCTATATTAATAAAGATTATACGTTATTGCTTACAACTTAGGGGTGAGTGTTTTGTGTTTGTTAACAATTAGGTGAAAGAATTGTATAAAGATTTAGTAAACTAATTGCATTTATAATACAGTAAAATGTTGAAATGTTCATATTCCAACATTGATGATATTATCTCTTTACGTTATGCTTTATTTGATCGACCTTCGAAAGAATTTACTGGTGTTTGTGGCTACGCCTCTAGCGCCGACAATGGGAACAAAATGTTGCATTCAATTGTGATTGTGATTGTGTTTCAATGCTTATTTGCATTTAAATTGTTTAAAAAATCGTTTCATTATGCGAAAACCGATGTCAGCGCAACCGGCGGAGCGGATACTTTATGCAAATAATGTGGCCCACTTCTGTAACAATGTTGGCTTCCCCCGTATACTAATGGCGGGTGGGCGAGATGTATGGGTCGTAATTGCCCAAGTTAAACCACATTTCCAAGGAACGCAGCTTTTTTTTCCCCCTCAACGTAAATACTCCGTAATACCGTGCTCATAAGATATTTCGTTGGTTTAAAAAAAAAGAATCTCTCACCAAGATGCGCTTGCTTATACTTTACATCCTGCTTAATGCCGCTAGTCAACAAAAAATATTCATAACAAACGATGACTCGCTCAATGGTTGACAAAGAGTTGTCCGCACAATGTCGCATTTCTCCGAAATGTAACAGACAAAAAAATTAGAAAGTTTGTGTTTTAAAATATGAATCGCCAGAGCCAATCGCAATTATTTCGCCCAGAGCAATTATTTTTAATTGCTATTCAGCACAATATTACAATATTTACAATATTTGCGAATACAAATTTAAAATTCCTGTAGAACGAACAAAATTGCAAGTTATGTGCGTGCGCATGTGTATGCATACATTTAAAAATGAATATTTGAATTTATTCCTTTTTTGTTTGATGAGTGAAAAAATATCGGGCAACCTAAATTCGCTGTCTTATCAATTTTTTATTTTTCTAGAAAGAACAATTCACTTTTCCTGATTCAAATTCTGAAATTACGATTTTTAAAACTAGACGAGGAATTTCAATTACATTCCTTTATTGAGTCCCTTCCTGGCCCCTATGTGGAATGAAATATTGTTTATAGTGATAGATCTCCAAAGATTTTTATTTTATTTTTATAAATGCATTAAGCATCGGCGTGCTTTTGCACCATTCTATTAATTTATGGTATGCGAAGAAGGAATTGTAGAACATCACATTCTTATACATCATATTGTACGAGCCTACAAAGACTTTCTACCAAAACGATCACTTTTGCGTGGAAATTCATTCCCGCGCCAATGCTGACCTTTAAAGGCAGATTTTGCGCGTAATTTAATTAAGTTGAAATGTGGTCCATATTTTGAAGACAAAAATAAAAATACGAAATATCATATAAAATTCTTCCAGCGAAGTAATCATCGTCAAGAAAACAAAAAAAAATTAGAATAATTGCTACTACCACCGCGTTCTGAAACTGACTGTCAGCATAGTAATGATTAGCAAATGTGCACTGAAAATATTCGATGCGACCACACATTCTTTTGCCTAAAATGTGCCGGGAACGCTGAGAAAATGACATGATTGATTACGTCAGCTGTCCGTCATGTTCAGTTTCAGATATTGCTTGTCTAAACGAATTACTGTTGCAGGCTGAAAAAGCTGGATGGAATTGCACGGATGCACGCAACGTCTCAAGTGCCAAAATCGGTTTAAAATATTTTTAAGAAGCCGCCCTCCGAGGAGAGAGAGAGCTCAGAAGAAAAATGCTTAGTCTTTTCCGCAATTGAACCACAACGCCGTCTAGTGCTAAATATTTCGTTACGAGCTACTAAAGTTTCTTTATATTAAACTCCTTTGAGCAACTCTAGTTCAGACTTAGAAAAAAAATGGTTTGCTGCAACCAAAAGTCGTAAAGCGCTTCACCTAAAATTCCAAGTTAATCAGTACTGACGTTATAAAAACTTTTTGTTTCCCCATTTTTTGCTGGTTAACACAGCTGGTCTACGAGAACTGGATAAATTGTCTTCGATTTTGCTGCTATTTCGAACAGCTGGTCTAACAATATAAATACGCATAAAAAAGTTCTATTATGTCAGTTAAAATGGTCTATTCGAACAATGAAGAGGAAACAATTTCACTTTGATAACAAAAATATGCAAATCATACAAGTTATGTGGATGTTCTCAAACGCTGTATTATTATTTTTTTATTCTTTAGAAATTTTTTAACTCGTAACTGTCACAAAGCAGCAGACAGTTTTATTATTTGTAGGGCTTTGATTTTGAATTGAATACTAAACGGTAAGCTCACTTATTGCTATTTCTGCTTAACAAATACGATAAGCTTTCCTTTTCTTGTTCGAGTGTACGGCATACTACAAATGTTATTACGGGAAATCAAAAGTTTAGAGATCTACGTATACATGCTGGTTTTCAAAGAATAGAAAACTTGAAGATGATGGTATACTTAAAACACTGAAATACTTAGTCCGCACACCTGTATATTCTTGAAATCCCACTGGACTCTCATCAGTTTAGTGATCATCTCTTAGCTTGGTGAGTTTATTAATAAAATGCATATTCATCGTTCAGTGTACATTATAAAAGAGCTACTACATCAAACCCGACCTAATGCATTTCGTTATAATTCGATACTTTGTAAGAACCCAAGAAACATTTCACGCAATATTGAATTAAATTGAAGTAGAACCGAGGCATTGGGCACTATTATTTTGAAACAAACGCATACTACTTGTAAATGCGCATTTACAGAATATTAGTGGCATTTACATGGGGAAACAAATGAGGTTGCTCCCTCTATTACGCAGTGCTGCAAAGTATACGGAATTAGACGAATGCGATAAGACAATGGGAACCGCTCGCGATAACGACATTGAAGATTTGTTAATACACAAAAGCGATATTCTAAACGAGAACGGCTCGTCTACGAACGAGAAATAAATTATTCATGTGACTGAGAGCTGCACAAACCGATGGAAAGGCGCGGCCCTGGAGAGCTCAAACAAGGAAACTCTGTAAACGTAAACAGCTGATAGATCTACTCTCCAATGTTTGTGCAATTGATTCTTTCATATTTCGTTGCGTCAATACAAACGAGAGCACCCTGGTGTCATTTACTGTGCTCGTGTACGTCATTAAAATGTGGCCTATCGATGGATTTGAAGTTGCATTGTTCCTATTAATGAACTTTCGTATTGACGTTTGTGCGCTGTCCTTAAGAAAGCCATAATCAAGAATTCTGCGGGTGCAATCATTGATAATATTTATAAAATCTGAGATTAGGCCAAGCGTATGCTACTAGCGTGTAAACAATGATTTGACCATTCGATTTGCGTCTACTCAAATTAAAATAAGCAGTATTTAAACAGAAGTTAGCATTCATTATGTCAGATCGTGTACACCGATGTGTACAAATCGGAAAAATCAAACACAGTGAAAATCTCATCACATTATTCAAAATCATTTTTAATCACGCAATCATATAGACACTAATACCGAGAGACGCAAAACTCATTGATCGAAACGAATTCTTAGTAAACATGTATTTTTGATGTGTAATTAATGATGAAAGTCATTGGCGAATGTTTCATTTTCTTTATTGGTTTATTCATATTTAAATCATCGCTGGATCGATCCAAACGCAATTAATGGATAGAATGATGTTTCCAACTAACGGAATAACGGTTGCGACTGTTGACTTCTTACTTAGTCTATGAATATCACTGTTGATAACATAAACCGAATATTGATTTATTTTATTTTTCATTTCGATTAAATGGGTATGCTCTGTATGTGTATTGGAACTTGTTTTTAAGCTCTTAACTAAATTAACATCTATCTCGGATTTAATAAAAAAAATGTAATTATCGAAAAAAGAAAATACGGCATTTCTAGAATGTTTCATTCATATAGTCGTTCGTCATCAATAGGCGGAGCAAATTTCGTCATTTGGCAGATGATGGTAGCTTCAGGTAGTTGTGCTTCTTTTTCCAAATCCTAAATAATTTCTCACTCGAAGCGCAGGGAACGGTTAATGGACAAAATTATTGAATAAAAAGAACTATAGAATCATCCATATCTATCCAATCATCGTTCTATTACTGTATAGCAGCAAATAATCAATTGATTCTCTGTAACGCCACCAGAGTACTCCCTTAACTGCCCTACACAGAGTAATAATCAATATCCCTGTTGGGTTCGTGAACTTAGGTTCTTATAGTTTGTAGCTAACTCCAAGTTGCTCCACCTACTGGATCATTTAGATAATTTCAGCTTTTTTCAAAAAATTTCTTATGAAATAAACGTTTTTATGGTTTCTGCTGAATGTCCCACATTTGAACGCTTTGACCGGTAGAAGGCGCTACACGTTGAATCAAAATGCGTTTAATCAGATTACCGACTGCTAAAATGCATTTTTGCTGATCAATTTACGAAAATTTGTGGCTAGAAATAATGTGCCTGTATCCCTTGCTTGATCACAGATACAAAAAGCCTCGCAGATCGTTTCTCAACATCATACGTACTATCGGAGAGTTCAAGATATGTCAGATGATCGATCCTGGGCCCTCTTTGAAGCTCATAATGCATCTTCAAATTTTCATTTTAGATCAAAGAAATTTTTTTCTCAAGATTTCGGAAAGAATGTCGGCATTCTTCCTTTATTTATTTCGCGTATAGCGCAGCTTTGGCTGCACGCCTGCAATTCTCAGAGAGCTTTATCCATCATTCGAAGCTCAAAATAATGGAGCATTGGAAATCTTCTTATTTGTCTGGTTCACGACTTCAAATTCAATAACCAAGATCTTTCGTTTATTGGCGAAATCGGAGTTCGCATAAGACGTTGCATGTAAGAGAGACACGTGTTCAGCCTATATAACTTCTTTGCCCAGTAGATTTGCTTGTTGAACAAATTGGGTTAGGCAGAATCACTGGCGCATATATTTTACAAGCGATACCGAAACTGATTCCGACATGTTAAACCTCGAACAAATCTATGCAACTGTCTCGTTGAAGCACCTTGGCTTCGGATGACGTTGTGTACACTATATTTAATATTTCGTATAAGGTTTTTTTAAATGGATATGGTATTTTTTAAATTTTCCTAATACACTAGATTTGTGTCAATTTTTTGTAAAGCAGTTTCTGGATTTTAATAAGATGTACCGGAACGAGATCAAAGCTAGTAATACAATAAACAAATAATAATTCATGAAATTGCATGACACTAAAAGGGAAACTGAATATTTAAAAAGAAATTCTGAATTCCGGAAATTAATATCCAGCATTGCCTGAAGACATGCTGCATTTTTAGTAATTTGAAATAGTTAAAATAAAATCAAACTAATTGATCGTTGGTGAATTTCAAATCATTAATTAAACTTGAGTAATAGTTAAATTCAAACTTGTAGATAAGGAGATGCTAAAAGTTGAAAGATGTGTTGTAAATGACGTCACAAAGGCAAAAATGATTGGAACTTTTGGACTTCAGAAACCTACAAGAGAGTCGTACTAAAAATTCGTTAGTCAAATATCGATTATTTCAGATTATTATATTTCAAGCTTCATTATTTCCCCGTTTTACGATCCCGTCGAAGCCGGGTCTTTTGTCCTAGTACTGTATAATATAATGCACTTTTCAACCAATGCATCACAATAGGCTTCGAATGAGAGAATGTACATGTATTGCTTGCTTCGCTTATACTGCAAGTGTATACTGAGTATGTCATGTAGAAGTGCTTTGAGTAAGGATATTATTAGAGCATGTCACTTTCTAGATCAAGTGACCCAGAAATGGAATATGAAAGATGCAATGTTGCGAATAACTGAGTGAACATTGGAATGTAAACTGCCAACAATGAATTCAGCGTAAAGATCAAATTTAAGTGTCATGTGATGCACGTATGAAACAGTCGTGTCTTTCAAGTTAATATTTTGTTCAGTTTCTTGGTCCTTTGGTTTAGAAGGTTTGGTATAGGTCTAGAATAGTATTTCGACATGGCGGTCAATCATGTGCAATTTAAATAGCAACTTGGCACGTCATGATGTAGAACTGTCATAATTTCATTTGCCGGATTTTTCTTAATGGCAAGCCTTGATCAGCTTGATGTCGAAATTGACAACCGCGGTATACAGGCCTGAGCCAGCAAGTCATTAGCTACGCGGTCGTCCTCCTACTCCTCCATCATTTCGTATGGCAAATAATTAAGTAGCTCATTTCACTGGCCAATTATCTTTCCATTAGATCTAATAAATTCTAATTTCGTTACGTCTTCGTCGCCGAACGAATAAACACCGTATAGAAAGTGGTCGATTAACTTTACACGACCAACACCATCTTGCGAGCTAGGCGTGAGTTTTTATGCGAAATGCATGGAAGACTTCGATACTGCGATGTACAGTGAAGCACTTACGAGTAGTGCTCTTGCGGCTGCAGGATTAATTTCTAATTTTGCAATACATACCTATGAAATTTTCATTATTTCATGCTTTTTTCTGTTGGTATTATTACCTGAGTAATTTTAGGAAACTGTGTCAAAAGCCGACGACAACTGTACAGAAGCACATTTTTTCCTCCTATGCAACTTAATTCATTAGAGCCACTTTAGGCTGCTACAAAATACGGACGTAGATCATTTCCCAAACTTCAGCGTACAACTAAGATATCATTTCAGGAGCACCTTCAAGTATAAGCTTAAAAAAGTAGCCTCTTTTCGTGGCACTAGATTATAAGAATAGATTGCAGCCGCATCACTCGTGCTTCAGAACTGTGCGGCTTTGGCATTCAGCTGAGCACATAATGTATTGAACCCCGGCCTGATTTTTCGCGTAACCTTTAATCACGATGCAGAATCTCTACCAAATAGGGGTACAATGTTGGTTGCGTGCCTTGTCAGGGTTTTAGTTCGTGACTTTGAGCATACATTACGAAGCGAAGGTAATTCGATATCGACCTTGCCTCGTTTCTCCATTATGCAACATTCAGAAGACGAACCATCATAATAAAGAAGAGATGGGTAAAATGATCGGAATTTAATTTTAGGACATTGTTGGTTATTAGCTACAGAACTTTACTTTTATCCTTATATCGCTTGGGCTCAGTTGGACAGTCCCCTTGGTGGATTATCGGATGGTTTAGATTTAAAATTGAACGACTTCGTAATGCACATTTTCTTTTTTTCGTTTATTTTTAATGGATATTCAACACTTTCTACATCTTTAAATTGTGTAACGCGTTGGATGGAATTAGTTTGATGTACAAATTCCAATAAATGTGAAAGACATTTTATTCTTAGATTTCATTATAAATGAACTTCTGGACGTCAATCTTCCACCGTAGTCACTGCACTTCAGGTGCTTAGGCACTATGAGGGTCACATTTTCACCATTACCCCGGGACCGGAAATCAAAACAGACTATCAATGACTGATTTACCATACTCTCTTACACGACGAGTACAGCCGATTAATTGGCATGGTTCATTTCGATTCGTACTCTTTCGTAACCACTCGTTTTCTACATAGGCTGCTGACGTCAGCTTTATTAATGCCCTATTAAATATTAACTTGCCGGGAGTTGGCTTTCAAATTCGACTTGCATCCAATGCTGCATTCTTAATGCGCCGCGTATAACGTCTTTGTGGATGGATCCCCCCAACTCGAAACAGAGAGAATCACATAAGAAAATGAAGGGGCGTTCCTCGATCGGTTGGAAAGTTGTTGGGGCGGGCACAGTCTAAGCTGAAGATGGCAAAAGCATCGTTCCTTTACGTGTACCCGACACGAACACACGTACTCGGGGTTTCCTTGAATTCACTAGAGGAAAATATAATTTAATTTTAATATAATATCTGCTGAATTGTGTACACCGTTTGTCTCCAGGCCAAATTCATGTACAATACATGCGCATGTGTTTAGTACGCAAGACCGAGCAATTTTGACTGGATATAAGGTGTCGGAACGAACGGATTAACGTTATAGCGGTCTTAATATTTAATTGCTGTTTGGTCTCATCGGACCATGTTATTAGGTTTGGCGAACCTCTGTGAAGAAATGCTTCTCTTGTAGGCTAGTGCTTGTTCAGACCAACACTTAACCCATTGTTGCAGGTTATGCGTTTCATTTCAGGCTGTTGAACAACAGCCCACATGTTTTTAGATCAATCCAAAAATTCCGTCTATATTTCCAAAGGTATCTTTTAAAATCGGCCCGAAATTAGGTAACATTTATTAAATTATTTCAAAATGCATTATCAGAATAAACAAACATTTTAATCGTTTTAATAGGCTCTATTTTTAGAGATATACGAGCTTTCGTATATCCAACAATTTTAATAAATGTTACCTAATTTCGGGCCGATTTTAAAAGACACCTTTGGAAATATGATTATATATTCAAATGTATCCACACAATAGATACACATAATACCTGTATGATGAATATACGCCATACTTGTTTATTGATGACCTTATCAAACGTAGGTGGAGATGGAATGTTTGGAAACATACAATACTAAAAATTAGGAAACTATTGACAAAACAAAATCAGATATAGCGTTTTAAAGGTAGATGTTTCTGGACTCGGGTCACGCACAACACATATATGTCAAGTACTAAACGTGAATTGCTGTTGCAACACTTCGGTGACGCGGTGGGTGCTCCCACACATGAGCACACGATTGATTTAGCAGACCTTAAGTTCATCTTGATTCTCCCCTCGCTTTAAACACCTCGGCAATCTTTCTCCGCTGCATTTCCTGTAACCGGCAGCTAAACGAATTCGCTTCATGTATGGAAGTTGTTCTGCCTAATTCGTTTCCCAGGTCTTCCTCTTCTACCTAACTTCTGCCATTCACTTCATTTTCTCACCCCTACCCCCGTCCCTCACCATCCTTCTCACCTGTCGAATTCCCTCGTCTCCTTGCCTTTAGCATCCCTCCTCCATATTCTGCTCATTAGCCTATATCCGCCTGATTCCAGCCTAGACTGGCAAATTCTCTTTTGTTTTTCTTTGCGAATGAATTCACGTAAGTGTAACCATGTTCCGAAAATGGAAGAACACTTGCTATAGTTATGAAAATGGAGCAACTCGCCCGGGGTTGAGCTGCAGCAGCTGTTGTGGTCCTCTTGGGACGAAAACGATTTTTAAACACAAGCAAATCGAATGCAGCGCCCCCTTTATCGTAAAGGGTTGAAGTTATCTTTTTCATAATTCTTGGAAAACGTGCTTAAGAGTTCTGCACTTTATCACTAGGTTTGCCAAATCTTGTCTCGCCGAAATGAGTGATAGGAACGTTAGATGAACGATAGTCGAAAGGAGTGATGGTAGCCTGATCATCTGTCCACTATAACAGTTGAAAGCCAATTGATCTTCTGGAACATCACAAAATGGCGTCAGTAACTGTCCTAAACGGAGTGCATACGAGTTTTTGAAAAACTACAGTCTGTAAGTCTGAACATTTAAGACGGTGAAGTGTTTTCGTAAGGTGAATTGTAAGGTCGACATACAGACCGCGGGTCTCTGAAGGAAATGTGCGCGAGAGCTCTCGGTTTCGATTGGTGGGTGGTTGGGTGCAGAGGTGCGGCAGGAAGGAAGTGGGGATGGGTGGGGGAAAATCGTTCGAAAGTATGACTCCTTGTCAAGATGATTATGAAGATGAACGGCAGGTGTCAGAGCGCCGTACGGAAGTCGTTGATCAGTGGCTCAACAGATGGCGCTGTTGTTTATCGGGAGATCGCGTGGTGGGACGTAGGGACTCCGTGTATCAGATTGTTGTTCATCTCCCGATATAATCTTAGACTGGAGTTCATAGTCTAAAGACGCCATGCATTTATCTTGGGCGTGCTCACGTAAGCCTAAACAGAGTCCCCTCCAGACCCACTAATGCGAACATAAAACCCTAACCTTGTCTGTACTATGAAAACACTTTCTCCATATTATCTCATACAGTAGACATGTAGACATCACTGAAAGGAAACATATACAGGTACACAACACAAACCGGCATCCGGTTTGCCATGAACATTTATAACAATTGCAACGGCTTTTATTCCTTGGCAAATTATTAACCCTGTAGTTGTTCGTATATTTGGTTTAAGTGCTTCAGTTAATAACTGTTTAATGTTATAAATACGAAAATCTGATTTTAATCAAACCTTTATTAATCACATATTACGAAATCACAACCACACATTCTCAAATCCAGTAAAACGTCAATACAGTGAAAATACAGTACAGTCTTCAATTTACTATATCATTTTATCACAATGTTTCATACATAAAAGCTCGTAATTTTATTTAATTTAGAGTTTAACGAAATACAAACCTGTTGGATCCTTCTCTCTGATGACGGAATAGTGGCAATCCAAGTGACATTTTTCACGGAGCAAGAGAGCTTAGTGGAAGCAGGCCATCAACGTATCCATCTTGTTCGAAGATATAAATCTAATATGAACGTGAGCACCATCAAAGCAGCAGCTGTGCTACGAAGAAGGGGGAAAAAAGGGAAAATGTCGGTGTTCCGTTGTTGTTAATGTGCACGTGGTTTAAATTTAGATTAAACTTTCGTGTCCCTGGAGGACGACGGAGTCGAGCACAATTGAAAGCGGAGAAATTTCGCGCATTTGTCACTGCGCCGGAGTCTATCCACTGTACTGGAGCGATCGCTGCAGAGGGAGGGGATCGTCGAAATTTGTCTCTGTCAGGTGTTTCGGTTGTGCTATCTCCGGGGAACTGGCACCAAGCCAGAGTCTCACTTGGGGAGAAGGATAGTGGGTAAGGTAAATAGGATTGGAGGGTGGATGAAGGGGGTGGAAGTGGTGCGTTCTTTAGGTATTACATACCTGTAGTGCGCAACATGTTAACCTGATCGGTCCGCAGAAATTGGCGTAATATTGGGACTTCGATCATCCGGTTTTTCTCGAACGCCATCTAGTGTACCATCTGAAAATTGGTTGTGAAATTAAATTGCAATAACAAATGAGTCCTGGAACTTCAGGTGTCTGTACCTATCGTCTTTGGTTAAGTAAACTCCGTCAAATCCATTGGGCTATGCGATTCTTAGAGTAGCCTTTGCGTTGGCTGTAGGTTATTTAATTCACTGTAGTGTAATATCACAACAGGATTTTTCGGTACCACTCATGGTGCTTAGGCTCATTTTCACAAGTACCCCGGGTTTGAATAATTGAGAGCCCGCGCCGGGAATCGAACCCCCGCCAGATAGTTTTTGGAAGTATCTCGTCCTTTGCGCACAAACATAGCACCAATTGATAAAACTACTAAACGTTGTCTGTGAATGAACAATGTGGAGCGTCAACATCAATGGTTAAGCGGAAACATTGTCTCAGTCACCTGACACTGTTTCGGACACAGATTACAACGTTAGTCGTTCGGAGCTATTGGAGCATGATGTAGTCTGTCTGTCACGTACGAATCCAGACCAAATGGCATAGACCTATAGTTAATCTGTCGCCGAACACATACCTTCAGCGAATATAGCTTCGATTTCAATCACGTCCGCATGCGATTCTATGAAACTCCTGAGACCACCACTATTGGATTATTCCTTAATTTTGGTAAAAGTTTTATGCATTACCCACAGTGATAAAATAACGATATGTCACTGTGATTTAACAGAAATAACGCTCCTACAACCTAGCCTGAAAATTAAAGATTGTCAAAAGTGAGGCTACCAGGCTTCACTCCGCCTAAACAGTGTATACTCCGTAATTCAGCGAAATTTGTTCTAAGTGCTCCCCAGAGCCAAACAAGAATTACGCGGATAAACTAGAAATTACCCTAATTGCCAATTCGGTTGAGCCATTTTCATGTTATTTTGTAATTTGTTCTTTCTTCTACAGCACTTTTGTGCCATTTGCGAATTAAAAAAAGAATAATTACAATTCGTTTAGCCGCTTTCTGATGATATAATAATAAGAGGACATGGCTGAACACCGAATTCAGTGAAATAAAATGTGCATTTGGCCACGTTGCAGAGCTGATTTTAAGACATACTGCTATGTCCAGTAGTGTCCGCTGTAATGACTATCTTTGCTGGATGTCGTTGCTGCGTAATACCTGGGTTAAGTGAGACTCGATTTTCCGAAGAATTCCACATTGTAGAGAAAATGCTTGGTGCGCATGTGGTATTGGCAGTTTATATGTAATCGGCGTAGGCCAAGAGTATACTTAGCCAACGCGTGCGCTATAATTATTTCAGCCGACAAATGACTTTTCAGTTGGAGTTTCTGTAGACGACCTCAAAATGTGAACGTGCCATCGGCAGATGTTCCACCGGGCCACGCCACCCAAATTTATGGATTGGTATTCCGGAAATAAATGTCTGCACTGAGCAAGATTCTTCAGTACATACATGCAATGACCATTATTCTGTGTAGCAATAGTCGCAAAGTCTGCACGACATTGTCAACACTGAAGCGTCGTTCTCTTTATGCATTCCACTTTATATCTTACACATTACACTCGTTCTTATAATTTAAGCAATTTAATTTGAGACTGTAGAATTGTTTAATGTAAAAAAAATTTAATTAAAATTAATGCTTTTGTTTCACTATGGAAATGATATAAGCATTTCGAGTATTCGTAAAGCATGTTCCGTCTTTACGATTGGCACTTAAGTTTATTATTTTAGAGATTAGTAAAAAGGAAAAAGCTATTGTTTGGGCATCAACTTTATTATTGTGAAAAAGGTAAATCGTTACAACTTAATGGACTTGACGCTTTGGCGTCAACAAGCCGTTTACTTTCAGCAAAATAACGAAAATCAAAAATTAAAACAACATTTGTGACTCGGCTTTTGCCCCATCTATTGAGAGATTAATGAACTCTTGTCATTTGGCGCCATCCTTGTCGCCATGGAAATAATTTACAAATATTGGCAGTACATGTCAGCTAGGTTAATAATTATTTCTAATTAATAAAAGAAAAACAGATCGATTCACACCTTGGTCTCAAGAAGGAAGTAAAGGAGTCTTAACGGTAAACACCTTCAACAGTGACAACAATAGTCAGAGCTACTCTGTCTGTTGGAAGCACGGATTTTGACAGGTTTTGGCGAGATGCATCTTATTTTGACCTTCGTGCGTAGTCTAAGCGTGTCACTGGTAATTCGACCCGGTCTCCAATTTTCTCCTCAGCTGAGTTTACGGCTTCCTAATATTAACGACGCGTGGCGCCATTTACGGCTTCTTCTTCTTCGCCGCTCTGTGTCATCCAACGAAATGTCACTCTAGAACGCTGACCGTGAAAGGTCGTCAATAAAATCAAGTAAACTTTATTTGCATAAATCAACATTACATTATGTATAAGTAACTATTAATAACAAAAGTCGTTACTGTTATTTACTAAATGCGTATAATTCTAAAGTACAACACAATCCTCCTGCGTTATCACGACTCCTAATACTGTTACCAGCCATGTGCTCAGCATTCCAGGCTCTAATATTTTATATCGAATTTCCTTGGTGTCATCTCGTGTGTTCTGCGGTGCGCTCACTGGCGTCACATCGCACGTTTGCCTCATTTTATTCTGTCCCGTTCTTTTTGTACCAATCAATTTCGCCACCTCCGTTTATTACAAACATAACTTTATGTTGTGTGTCACTCTCTATTCCACAGTTTATACGGTCTCATAAATAAGGTGCGAGATACATATATATAGTCGAGCGCTTTCTGATACCCTTTCACCCCATTGGATACTTGACTCACGCCTTGGGTATGCCAATACATGGTGCGTACAAAAGGTAGCACTCAAATCGTTTCACCTATTTGACCAACTAAGTGACTATTCGAACAATAATTTATAATATTACTATTGACTGATTTTTCAATTTTTTTAATAAGTTGTAGAGTTGTGGTAGTTTTCCTGTTAATAATTTGTATTTTTTTTCTCTATTTTTTATAAATAAGTGATGGTTCTCTTATTTCTTTAGAAATTGGTCAACTGGTAAGTCGTCTACAATTATGCTTGCCATATACACGCACTTGTCAGTTCAATGTCACGATAATTTATAATCAATTTTCTTTCTTTTTTCGTGATGCGAGTAGAGCTGCGAAGAGATTGCCTTTCCACTTGATTCAGTGTTATCTTTATTTTATTGTTATTATTTACTTATTATTTTTTATTAAATAATATCATATATTATTAATATTAAATTAGTGTGTCCGCGTAAAAATTGTGACGGTAAGAAGGTATTGGCAAACACGCAGAACATCGGAGTAGTGTGTGATTGCGCGTCGTCGGGGGTAGCAAGCAATAATCGCTACTAGAGCGCACTCGTACACAATATCAGATATTTACTGTATCATAATTGCAATCACACCTGAGTTACGATGGTTTAACTGATCACAAGCAAATTCTATCGTTTATTTTACTTTGAAAGTGTTATTTCACAGACTGGCTGTGGCTTGGCCGTTCCGGGTTCGATTCCAGGCGCGGCCACTCAATTTTTCCCTCCCGATGTACTGGTGAAAATGTACCCCCGCGTATAATGATGTTGCACTAAGCGGGATACAGAGTATCTTGTACAGAGTAGTGCTATAAACTATAGTAAAGTATTTTTATTTAAATTAGTAGAAGCGCTTGGGCTACTACGCGGATTGACGACATCATTCCAAGCAACCCAGATTTGTCTTTTCAGTTCGTTAACATCGCCTATTTAAATTGAAGGCAGTCTTTTAAACAATCAAAGTTAAAGTACATTTTTATAGTCTCGAAATACCAGTTTCTTGCGTAATTTTTTGCTGGCTTTGGTGACTTTTTGTTAGATCGTCCTGGCTGCTGAACTTGTGCTATAATGTTGTCTTTCGTGCGGGAACCTCATGTTTTACCGCTTCTAGCTACCACTGGGAAGAATCAATTAACATTTCGCAAAGTTAACAGGTCGCATGTATTGCTAGGATCATAGAACGGCAGTTACTGATACCAAACCCCATAAAGTAACATCGTTTAGTTCATAAAAATAGGGGGGTTGGTCACCGGCGAAGTAGGAAGAGGAACTCATATTGCTCGACAGATAGATTGACGTTAGTCATTGGATTGGTTGTGTCTGAGAGAGACCAGGAGCGAGCCTCGGTAAGTGTGGGGGTGTGTTGTGGGGGAGGCTTGGCGCTCGGTCGATGAGGCGAGGTTGGTTTTGAGTGATGGGGGCAATACAGGAAACAAGGTTGCAGAAATAGTCGGTCTCCTCTTCTTCGTGTGGCTACGGTGTCTTTCTCTATTTTTCTTCCTTCCGCCCGCGCGTTCTCACCGGCTTAACCGTGATTGGCTCTGGCGAGCCGACCAATGAACGACGCCGTCTCGACAGCGCAACGGAACTAGACTTATCCGCATTACACGGGTCTAACACGATGATTGGAAGGTTTCTTATTTTTTTTTTAGTTTTGTTATTCCCCTTTCGTGTATCTTTTTTTGTCTTTTCTTTCGAATGTCGCTCGCGGCATTCCATATATAGTATGTGGAGTGTTTTGAATTTTTAAAATTATTTTTTATCTTCTAACATTTTAAATTGGAATGTTTGTTGTCGTGTTCAGATATTTTTTCATTTATTCGCGTCTAACGTTATCTAAACACTGACCTAGATTTCTACCAATCATCTACATTGTCGGACGCAGTTTTTTAATTATTATTTCACGTCATTGTAGTCGCTGTACTGCAGGCGTTTCTGTGTCCCTCTTGGTGCTTCCGCACTGTATGAGGGGCACATTTTCACCAGTACCCCGGGATCTAAATAATCGAGAGTCCGCGCCAGGAATCGAACCCGGGACCGCCGAGCCCGGGTCTGTCGTAATACCGACTGGATTACGACGAGTGCACTTTGTTGTTTGCATAGATCTGTTTTAGCTGGTTGAATGATTAGTAGCATCATTTATCATTTCGTTATGTTTATTTGTGATGCTGTACTTAAAAACAGGCATAAGAAATAGCCATTTAACATTTGCAGAATGGATGATTACTCTGAGTTAAAGATAAGCTGCCAATTATGTTTTAAGAATTATATTTACTTCAAAAATTACACTTTAAAGTTTGAATGTCCCAAGAAATATTTGTTATTAAAGTTCGATACGTTACGAACGAGAGTAACCAAATATATGATTTTTTCATTTAATTTTCCAAGCAATTGACTACGCAATAAAACGAATAGAATTCGCATGACTACTCATTCGATTTCATGGCTGATGCAGCTGCAGGCGGTACAACATGATTAGTTAGGAAGTCAATTGTGCCCTACGCAAGGATAGAATTTTATCTATCTGATAGACACACACACACATGCAAGCAACTTGACAGACATATACACACACACACAAATGAGAAAGCAAACAACCGTGTAACAACAGTTTAATTACGTAGACAAGGTAATTCTTTGGAATAAAGGTAATCTCACGTGGTGCGGTCTCGCTATTCAAAAAGGAAAAAGCATTCTGCTTTCAAAGAAATCGATCAGGCGTGGTGCGCGCATTGGTTTTCTTTGTAAAAATGCAACGCTCGTCGCAGAACATGCGCCAAGAACTATGAAAGAGGGCAAAATGTAGCTAAAATCTTAGATGCGTTGCCAGATATCTTTCCCTGCCCGACATCATCGTCACATTTCGCGTTTTTCTCAATTCCGGAATTTCCGCAGATTCGGATTCACTGCCGGCAAACCAACTTTGGGAAAGCTAAAGTGATTTCTCAATTTTTTAAAGTATAAATTAGAAAATGACTGTGATTGTGCAAAGCAGGCTCTTAACTGTCTCCTTAACAAATATTTTGATTTGTCTAATAGTTATAGATATAGCCATGGTCGTCATAAACATGGTCATAACTCATACGTCATAACTCATAGCACTATCGATAGTTTAAATCGTTATCGATGTCAGTTCTAAGAAAACACATGGCGTGTGAAAATGTCGTTACTCTCATTGAGACTTATCTGACCACGTGATTTATCGTCAACTACCGCCAATCCTAACGTTTTGGTCGATAATTAACCCGGATTAGTTATTTTAGAAATTAGTCTCATCAAAATTGTTAATTAATAGTTAAGGATAGCTCTTCAGAAACATGTTTTTTCTAAAATTGAGAAAAATGTTCATTTTAATTACCACTAACTGCTATTTGTTACTACTATTATTTACTATTAACTACCACTATTTTATTACTCGTTGTTTAAAATCTATGCAAAATTAGTTTGAGAAGGCGAAATACATATTTGCTTTTGTTTCCTACTTCTTTGATGTCTAAACGAACATCTTTTTAGGTGCTACGTCTTTTGTCTTGTTTGAAGTTTACGTAACTCTCTACTAGCACACTCAAATGTAGGGCATGCATTAGAATTAAGCCTAGACTCCACTGGATGTGGGTAGCGAAAATTTATAAAGTTAGTTTAGTTCCATTAAGTAGTAATGTTAAGAAGCAATGATGCTGTAAGAAATAGAAGAAATAGTTGACGCAACCACGATTCAATTGGTATCAACACTATGTATTTCCCACATCTGCCAGAAACACTGGCATGTAAAGCAGCCTCGATCTTGGCATGTTTCTTCCATTTTAGTTCCTTCATGTGGCATTCAGGTTGTTGCATGTTGGCATCATTGAAATAAAAAATTTGGCACCATTTATTGGCTGAATAAAATATAATGATTGCCTCTGCAACAGTTATATCATCAAATTGAAATCCCTTAGGCAACCTAAAGATCGTTGTATTATAATTAATGAAGCCCTTCACCGCGACATTAAATCAACATATGAACCTGTTTGATTAATTCATTTTTCAGCCGTATGGCACAATAATTTCTTGGAATCAGTAACTGTGCGGTAGAATGAATTTAGTGGGTCATGTTGAAAGTTTCAGCCGTTTCTGGACTTCCGCACAGGACTTTAGTGCTATTTACACACATATGTGTGAATGTGATTGATAATTAATCAATCACAATAATGAATAAGAATTAATTTTAAAAAATAAGTTTTAAAGCTTTTTAATTATTTTACTGAGATTAATTACAAAAGGGCGGCCCAGCAAAATATGAGAAGATTCAACTATTTCAGATGCATATTATCTTTTGACATGGGGGTTCCCTTAATCTATTTTGCCCATGGCACCACAAGCAAACATCAGTCCCCAGCGTTGAGAAAGTGGAGCATGTTTGTGTGCTCCCATTTCTCGTTATATGGAGTGAGCCCAAATGAAAAGAACGCAATGAATGTAATATTCTATCTTGATAAAAAATAAACGGGAACATCTGTTTATTATTAATATATTTTTTACATTTCTACTGTAGTTGAGTTTCAAACGTTATTACACGTTCACTATTCTTCGTCTGACTTTTAAAGCCCTTCGAAGGGGTTATGGGAACGTTTTGCATTGCGCATCTCTTTTTTTGATCGCATTCGAGTTACAGTATCCTTTTTGAATTTAGAATCTCAAATTTCAAATTTCCCACCTTGCGGGTGGAGTGCTCTACCGATGCAATATGGAATTACCCAGACAGCTGTGAAAATGCCTTTCACGAAAGAAGATACGTTTGCTATCAAATTTCTTCGCGAAAACATAAAGTATGGTGCAAAACGACTTTTAAAAGAGTTCCCAAACAAAGGGTGGACTTTAGGCAGAATGAAAATACTCAAACTAGTAAATATGGAGACGCCAGGTTTACCGATATAGATGAAAATTTCGGAGAATGCTAGACGCAAACACAATTCCGGCGACGAAAACGTATACAATAATCACCAAAGGCGAGATGATTCACTTTATATTGGTTTATTTTTACGAGTTCCGATTTAACACAATCACATAAGATGTTGGCGGATTGCGGAAAATTACAATGTAAACATAAGAAATTATTCTAATTGTAGTTGACTGTCAGCGGTCATTGTGAGCTTCTTTTTGACGCTTCGCGTCATTTGTACAAAATTTCATAATAATCGGTCCATTTTGACCAACTTATTAGAAATAATAAAAGGGGCCCCAAAGTTTCAGTTTCACCCTGTATACACACCATCAAAACATTTCCCCCGCCATTTTTTATGTCCTCACCTCCGTACACCCAGCCCTAAAGAGTCGGCGCGAGTGCATTTCTGATTTTAATAGTTAATGAGTTATCGGACTGTCGAATATACGAGTGTTTCTGGAAACAGTACATAGAGCGTGGGTAGTACGAAGGCGAATAAATAACCTATACTGATGCTAGTAAAGTTTATATAAGGGAGCTGTCGTGTTAATTAAAGTGCTCTGACCTCTCTTCCTTATACATTATTGGCACAGTGGAAGTACAGAGTCATATTTTCTATTCTTTTCATGGTGTTCTCACTCGTGGTAGATTTCCTTTTTTTACTACCTATACACATTCAGTGACAATGCACTATTTTGGTACCAGGAACATCCGTAAAAAGAAACGGGAACATTTTTGCGATGCCCCATTTTGAGGTGTGTCTGCTAAAGAAATACTAACATGAGTATTCTCCTGAGATCTGATCAATAAATATTATTTTTTTCGTCTGAGTCTGTAGTTTGCTGATGGAACGCGTTCAAGCGTTGTGTCACTTGGTGCTTTTTTATTTTAAACAAGTCGAAGTGGAATATTTCCAGTTGGGAGTACTTACGATCTCTATTGACCTCATAATTCCAAATTGACATAGGAAATATGGTTACGTAAATTGGTTTTCAGGGGCGCCTACAAAGCATGAACGAGTTGCCACATACGTTCAAAACAAATTGCACAACATTTTATCGGTACAATGTTTTTGTCACCCAAATTATACAAACAATTAATGAAAACTTATCTTGTTACCTGCACATGAATATTGCACGTACTGGTCAAAAATGTGAGCGCATTCCGCATTTATTTTTTGTATGTAGTTGTTCTTGTTGTTGATGCCTCCACCTACTCCAACCAACTCACCACCCCTCAGTTGACGGCCCATTCACGAGCCCATTTCCCAGATTCAATCTGGCTTTGGTGGAGTGTGGGCCGCCGCGCTTTCATTAGCTGTTGAGTGGCGCATACGCTCAATTGCTCGTAAAACCGGTGCCCCGTGTACGGGCATTGCAGTTACCCCCATCGCTGTACGGGTTTTATATGGCTTCTTGTGACGCGCTTCGCTCTATAAAATGCAGGAATGCGACAGCGGTTCTGTATCGTCGGAAGGCCCGAAATCCGTTACAGTCTTACGTTGTACTTGAACGCAAGACGGCGCTACCAATACCAAACACTAATACCATCTATTAAAACGTACCTACGAGGGTTGTGATTAACATAGACTTTCCCAACAGTCGACATCATCGCCCAACACGCAACAATCACAGGTATTTACCTACATGCTGATAGCAGAGTCCATATACCATCAAAACGTTGGTGTATTCCAAACCCTTTCTATCCTACAACTTACATACTACTTACATGTATATTTACACTGTAAGGTTGCTTCAAGTTGCTTGAAAGATTTCATTTATGCTGAAGATGGGGTATAATTGCTCTTTGAGATCATGTCCATCGCGAGCGATACAGATTCTAATACAGATATGCTAATTATTTGGGGTTGCGATCGATGAGCCAGACGGTTGAAGCTGGTGATGACTCCATATTCTGCATGTCATGTGATGAAAAACGGGGTATGTTTCTAAATCAAAGGCCCTCAATAAGTCTGTTGATAAACAGTACTTGCTGCGATCAACTGAACCCGACTGAATCGATTGAATCTGCTAACGACGGTTGTTATTCTATGACATTCCGTTTGAAACGAACACGCTATTATTGGCCTTTTCCTCGGAATATGGGGCAAGTGAAACTTCATTGTTTAGTAGCAGATATCGTTGTTTACTCATGTCTCGATGTAGGTGCACATCTCTAATCTTTATTGCCACAATGGTAGACATATTATGGTATTGCCAAAACCATAGAAAAATTTCCTTTGTCTATCGATTGTACCTACAATAGGGGAAACCCATATCTCGCTTTTTTCAAAGTTCAAACCTAGGGGGACTAATTGTTCTTCTTGTTTTCCTAGCTGATCTATAATTTCTGATTTGAACGCTTTCGTAACTAGACCTCTGACATTTTTATTGACTTTTGTTTTAACATCCCTGACTGTTGATGCACTGATATTTTCTGGTAGGATGTTAATCTACTTGTCTTTGCCGCACGTCTTTGTTTCAAGAATTTTCTCATTCAAACGACTTGAAGTTTATAACTCGCTGTGTTATTATTCCAGTTATTATATAGATGATTTTTCAAATGAGTTTTCAAAAATAAAATTTTCATTTTACTACAGAATTCAATTGATATTTGTTTAACGTATTTTGCCAATCTTTTGGCCTTTTCTATATCGCATTGAACCTATAAAATAATTCTCAATACGGCAGAATTCATATTAATTAGATTTCTGAGATTTCCACGACAGAGTAAATTAATACACCTCTGTTTTTGATTTTGTGCTTCGCCAAATAATGCATTACTCTATCAACTTTATAGACTTATATTCTCTGAACATGCTGGTCAGGTAATTAGTGAATATCCTAGTTACACTATAGGCATGCTTTAAGTTGCATAGAAAGTGGATATAAGTAGAGAGAAAAAACGCTACAGATATACGGGATAAAACGCCAGGAATTATCTAATAACTAAAACAAGGACAAATATGATGCTGGACGCAACAAATATACCGGCGACAATCAGGAGATTGTCTTATGCTTTAAGTTACTTGAAATATTTTAATTGTTCTTGCGATTGGGGGCAAGTTGTCCTTAGAAATTATGTTCCGAAATCCTATTTTTATTAATATATAATAAATATATATATTATTATAATTGTAAAAGTGAAACGAAATGCCTCTCAAGCACCATTGAAAATCTTGAGCACAATTAAGATGTAGAAATAGTCATTCGAGAGCTTCTCATATTTTGTTGTCATAGCATGGACGAGTGGCATGTGCCAATTCTGTTCAATGTCTAAACGCACCTGGCAAAGCATGCTTGGAATAAGTATGGTTGGTCAGTGTAACTAGGATAGAAGAGTCTAATCAAGAATATCATATAAGGACTCAATGAATGTAGGTCATGTCATTTCATAATTTTATTTACATTACTAGAAGGTTACCCTGCTTCGCCAGGGTTAAGAGTTGTCCGTAATAAATAATGATTAATAATTTGAATAGAATTAATTAAACGGTAATTATACACCTTTATCCTTTGCGTTTATCGTGTAATCCTTCAATATGGTAATCGTTTGATCGATGTGCTAGAGAGGAAAATGTTGCCATGTTCCCCGTCGTGGCTGCGAAAGGATTTTCAATTAATTTTTAAAATTCTGTTTTGTGTGTGATTAACAAAAATTTATATCCAAACGTTTGAAAATTGAAATATCTAATCGAAAAATAATCGTTTTTAAAAATATCGTTTTGAATTATTTTGTTTTTAATTATGTTATTTTATTTTATTTGGATCTTATATTTAATCAATATTGTTCTAGTAATTAGAAATGTGCATGTGTAAACTGGTGTGTGCATGTGTAAACTGGTGTGGAAGTGTAAACTGGTGTGCCTTGTTTTCACATGCGATCGACAACGTCATTCGTTTGATGTGGAGACGCCATGTTTTGTTTTTGAGGCGAATGGGAGATTAGTAAGAATTTGTTTACTGTTAATTTATTGTGAAATACTGAAAATCGAGATCTAAAATTTCGTCGCTAGACAAATATTGGGAGGAACTATCTGCAAGTAAAATTTCGTTCAATTTGGTTTAACCGTTCGTAAGATATTTTCCGAAAAGAAAATTTGTTTTCTTTGCTTTATAAAATAAGATGACCTCCCAATTAAAGAAATAATACAGCATCCACAGGAGCCTATTCAGGATAAGCGAAAAGAGATTTAACAATTCTCAAGTTATGGAATTACTCTGAATTATCACAACATGAGCAGTTGTTTGATGTTGAGCAGTTGTTTTTAAAACAAACAAAATTAAACTTTTTAATGAGTTTGTAGCACCCTCAGGTGTCTGTCAATCTCGTTGTAGGCAAATGTGGACTGTAACTCGATTTCCACGTCAATATTGATGTTTTTGTGGCTCCTCTCTAGCTAATTAAATTTAGACTGTATCCATACCATCACTAAATGTAATCTACCAGTACGTGCAGCGCATATTAATAATTTACTAGTTCATGTTTCCGCCCAAATAGAAACATTTCCAGATAAACCTGTATTGTATACACTGTAGGGAGCACCCGCCGCAAGGCATAGGGAGCAGAATGGGCATTTGTACAGGACTCACTCCATTCAAGATTAAAATGTCAATTAATCTAATTTCTTATTAATATTTCTTGTAATTTCATGAGGTTGACATTTCTTTTAATTTAAATTACAGGCACACTGACTAAGGTCTTCAAAAATTCAAGCACTTTCGACTTTCGTTACTAATAGACCGTTCGGAAAATGAGGTGACATTCACTTTTTGATGTGAGGCTTATTACACTACACCAAAAACTCCGTATCAACTGATTTGCTCTGATGTTACTCTGAGCGTAATTGGCGAAATGATAAATAACAGCGTTACTTAGATTTTGAGAAGGGTTTTTAATATACTAGTACATGTAAAAATAATGATAAGTTTTGCATTTCTCAACGGCCTCAACAAACCATGCTAAACTTATTAAATTTTTTTTACAAGTATACAGAGTATTAAACACATTCTCAACATCTAAGAAACGCTGTTATTTATCATTTCGCAAATTATGCAATCTCGTTCATCTCATCTTGCTGGTCCAGCGATTCTCCAAAAACATTTTTAGTATTTTTTCTATATCATGTGTTTAATTAAATGAATTATGGAATGTTCGGTCTTTTTCGATTTTTCACTAAAACGTTAGTCAAAAAAATGTAATTGGAATACTCGGATTCCAGTCACATTATTTATCTGAATGAAACTTCTAATTGACTTTTCTGGAGCTGGATTGCACATGTGGACTAGAAAATTATTGAGTCTAGACAGCATACAGTAAAAAATATTTTAGGACAACATTTATTAGTCAGTGGGGGCGAATCCACACACATTCCCTTTCCTAGAATGGCCGAGACGACATAAAATATTCACATTCAATAAAATAGAAATTTCTTATTCGAAACCAATATGTTCGAGACAAAAACCAAACTCAAACAAAAAGTCATAGCAAACATTTGTTTTTCAGTTCAACACACACGTACGATAAATCAAATATTCACATTTCAACACCATAAAACCACCTTTACAATCTATAAGGAATACTTCATTTTAATAAAAAAATTACATTGTAAAATATACAACGGTAGACAGCTGTACTTGTACATTTTCTACGAAAGCATAATTTCTAATACTTCAAATTTGCATTGTAAAGTACTTATTCGTACACGTTTTAAGAATATACACACTGTATATTTCAATATCAAATTTCCCTTACCACGACAGCGCCCACTTAAATTTTGCCCAGGGCGTCACGCCCATCCCACAAAAGTACTACCTATTTTGGAGGTTACACCTGACGTCGCCTTACAAAATAAGAGTGCCCGCGGTTTATATCGATAGCGATCGATAATCCCGCGTCGGGGACTCCGCACACACACACACACACGCACAACAAACAAATGCCATACGGTAGATGGAATAATCGATACAGCGTATAATGGAGAGATAGCGCGAGCGAGAAATGGAGGTAGGTAGAGAAGATCAGGCATGCCCAATGTGTGTGCGGATCCTGCCAAACGTCCCCGTGTGTGCATTCCAGCATGAGTCGATTGCCGGGGCTGCGATGCGACCCTCTTTTCTGTAAAATGTCGGAGCAGACGATTCCATACAAATGATCGATAACGCATTGTAGCCGAAAAGACTGGCGTTTTTATATTATACTTCTGAGACCTCCTCCTCCCTCTTTTGCCCATCCGAATTGCCTATTCAAATTCTTTTTTGTCACATGAGCCGCAAGCACAAGAGTCTTCAGATTATTTCCACCCAAACTGGGATCAGAAAATATCGGAACAAAATCTAAAGTCTCCGTGAGTTAATTCCACCCTGACGACATCGAGCTTAGGACCACTCATCTATCATATTAGCCGCACGAAAGCGTCTTATAGAGTTCGCATCGAAACACCTGAAAATAATTCGAACGAAATCGCTTTAATTAATCAATAAAATGTAGTTTTTAATTAATGCATTGGCGTAACTTTTTCAGATCATAGTGATAATACCTTCTTATTTTTATTTTTTACTTCCCATCACTGTAGTCTCTGCACTACAGACGTTTCTGTACCTCTCTTGGTGCTAAGGCACTATGCGAAGGACACCTTTGCAGTGACACTTTCATTGGCTAACTCGTATTGACAAATATATCACATATTATGGCTCCTAGCAGTACACCTCCTGCTTAGTCGAGGTTCATAGGAGGATAATGATTCAATACCCACTGGGACATTATTTTTTAATGGCGTTTCGAAATTCTGGTATCGCTGGCGTAAGTTGTGCACTAGCTGCTTCAAGGAAAACAGTAAGAATGCTGATCATTTTGAAACAACAATTCTCTAGTAGAATTCGTGGAAGCCTTTTAAGTTTCCGTAAAACTAACATACGCCGACAGTAATGCGCTTACGTATTCTCACTCACTCGCTCTAATGGTTAAACAGTTACGCAGTATTGTTTATGGGCATATGGCCTTCAATGTTTCTGCAATTCCCACTATTCCTTTGAGGTGATGTTAAGGATATGTGTGTGTACATGGATTCATATTCAGCATTTTAATTTCCTGGTCGTGTTAATGATATACGACGACGCGTTTGCATATGCGATACGCGTGTGATATTGTGTATGTAATCGTTTTGTAAGTTGATCGCACGGTTTAACCAACTTAGGCCCGTTGTCGCAAAAGCGAAGTAGAATCTCGAGCATTGGATAATGGATATCGCGTCATGAAATTAATATTTCTGGGCTTTGCATTCTTAAAGTAAAGCATACCGCGGTGTCTCGTAACTAACCAACAAGATTCGACTATGCTTTGAAAAATATGGATGCATAAATGTTACACTGCAACTCGGGGACACTGCAACACTCCTTTCTGACGTCGTTCACGTTGTTGACTCGCGCTGTACTTTTGCTCGTGATTTGTAAATGAGTTTGTAATCAACGTCTATAAAATTAGGGCAATGATCATTTTTCAATGGGCGCAGTGCAATCTGCGAAAAATTAAAAATACGTTTATCGAAGCGGCCATGTTATCAGGCGCAAAATGTGAGTTTATAAAACAATAGATTGGATCCATTTCTCCTGTTTAGCAGTTTCTCTGTTTTAAAGTGATCATTTTTAAAATAAGTTTGAATCGGACGGTTTTGTTGCAGCTATAGTAATTCTGATTGATAGGCAAGATTGTTTGATAGTGCTCCAACGTGGAAATGTGGAAGTTGTTATAAACAGGATGACTTGGTGAACATTTTAGTGAAAAATATTAATGATTAGTTTGTACGGAATAATATATGATCTGACTGTAAGCAATTAAAGTGTTTTAGTAAAGTGCTATAGTACTTTAATAGAGTAACGTGGAGTGCAAACTGATATCCAGGAATCAAATTTTTATAATCGACATTTAAATGTCCATTTTCAAAAGGAGCAAATCACTCAAAAAACATTTAAATTGGAATCTTTTTATTGAACATCAACATTCGATTAAAATACGAGCGTTTCTCAACATTTTTCCAATTTCACAAACCCAGCGCAGCGAGATGTCATAAATTTCCCAACGCGACCGAGATCGCCGAATCCTCATCTGTTTAACTAACGATGGCATCGCTATTAGACTTGACCTACCCACGCCCGACATATAATCTCGGACAAGACAATATATTTTATAGGTTTACCACGGTCGGGTTAGGGGTCTCACGTCGCCGGGATCCCCGCCGTGACCACCACAAAACCCAGCATTTGCATAGATAATATTAGAGCTCATTAGAGCGTAGGAACGACAGGGATCATTCGTGATACATAGGCTCTCCCCGGGACGTAGAGGCCAACCCTCTCCCCCCCCCCTCCCCCTCAGCAGCATCAACCCCAGAAACAACAACATGCTTCGCAATTAGGAAAGCGGATTAGGATCTGGGCTGTCAAAAACGGCCATTTTTAGCTCTCGCTTCCACGCTCACGATTCACGAACCTCCCGCACCCGCTCTGGCGGCTCGTCATCATGTATTTCCTGGGTCGGTGTCCGGCAAGTCTTAGCCAAGTTTTATTAAAATAAGTTGGTCCAAACGAGTCTCAACGTCTCAACGAGATCGATAAAAAATTGCCTTTTTCTTAATGCAAAGGGTCGTGAATAAACGGAATGACTTTGGACAAAAGGTGAACGAAGAAAACCTTAATAAGAGATTAATTAAAAAATTGAAAATCGTGACAAATGAATTAATGGACAATTGCAACAGATATGCTCGTATTTAGCGACACTTCATTCGATCGTCCGGTGGTGTCTCGAGAATATTTTGTTCGAGCGCTTTACGATTAACAGCGTGTTACCAACCGTCATTGCATCTTAGGACGAGCCACCACTACTAGTTAAACTCCCTATTCCCTTTTGCCGCGCTGTGTCGCAGACCTATTAAGGGTAATAGTTGTGTTTCTGATATATCCGCCCTCAGCTCTAATTAAATATAAAAAATGATGAATGTTGTGCCACATACATGCATTCACTCACTCACTACTGTATCTGGGGTGTATTAAGAGAAGCTTTACGCTCTCGTCAAAAACGTGTGGTTTCAATATAGCCTCGCGTATCCACCTGAGATCCGGGTCTCCTAAACTTATACCTCGTCACTTTCTGGAATTTCAACGAGGTAATTATGATGTACACGTACGAAGTTGTGAAATAAAACCGAAACTATTTTAGTTTTTCGCACTTTGCAATTGCAAACCCTTTGTTTCTGAAATAAAATACTGACTCAGAATGGACGTCAAAAAAATTACTCTGTAGGAACACTTATCTCTTGGAGTCTGAATAGTATTGCAATACTAATATTGTGAATAGGTCAAGGAAGTTGTTGACTAACTCTGGTGTGATATAAAAATAAAAATTAATGAATCGAAAATGTGTTTCTTAATTTCGTGCTTATGGGAAATTGCTATAAATTATTTTTTGCCGGTTTATGTATTACAATCTGTATATGAAAATCCATTTGAGGTCCTGTTTTTTCTACGTTCTGCTTGAGTTATTGCAAAGTGGGGTTTTAGGAGGCTATAGTCTTTTGTAAGATGATAATGCATTTTTCTTCTTCGATCGTCGATATTTTCTGCTCGACTTCATTTTGCGGAGTGCGTTTTACTCCCACGAAAGGAATCCACTCTTCGTGAATGGAAATGGCAAGTGCATATGTACGTGCATACTGTGGGGGGGGGTCAGTTGGAGTAGGCCCTAATCGAGGGAGAGCTTCAGGCTTTCAGGGATTTGATAGCGCTTGTTTTCATATGTGAGATGTCAAATACGATATTTGGTCACTTCGACTGCGGGGAGCCACTCAAAAATATAGGATTCGGTTTCAAGGTTTGAAATATTTTTTCGGACACCGGTTGTAAGGCGCAAACTCAATTCTCTTTCATTTTATTTTGAGTCAGTATGGCGTGAAGTACAAAAATGATAATAATATAGCAACAAAATAGACTGGGACACCAGATTTGCAAGTTCTCACAATGCTGATGCATTTTGTGATAGCTCGACGAATTCTATTGTATTATTAAATAGTTGACACTGGATGTCATTGGATCTTACCTAAGGTTCCAGGAGAAAATCAATTAAAATACTTCTTTCGAACGTAAATTTGTAATTTTTGGATCTACATTTTTAAAATATTCAATTATCCTAGTGAGAAATAGTATTATGCTACCTATGCAATTTCATTGAATATCGATGCTTTCTGAAAAGCAATTTAGCAATTACATTAAGTCAATTAAATTTGTACAGTGTATAATTAAACATTCATGATTGCGCCTTCATTAAATGGTGGCGCATAAACAAATCAACAAATCGAACTCAATTAAATGTTGACATTTTAAAAGTGACTATGGCAGTCGCAAATCTGCATTCATGTTAGCTTATCTACTTAGAATAGACTCGGTGGTCTTGTATACCCGACATTAGTGATCGAAAAAAAACGCTAGCCACGCTCGAATAATTATGATAGTAGAAGAAAAAATGTCACGTCTGTCTCCATTCCAATTAAATCCTGTACACGGCGAAGACATACGTGATTAAATTACTGTGAGAAATTTCCTCTGTTGTCGGGTTATGTTCGATGTAAAGCTAGCTACATTCCAACGAAACATAGGAAGTCATATCCAAGGCTACATATGGTTCGGGGCCTGACTACATATTATGAATTCCAAGAATTCAGCTGCGTGGCCTCAAATAGGATATAAGATAACGTACTGCCTTCACCGGCGGCATATAATTATAATATTGTTTAACTTTTACAGTGACCCTTGCTAATGAAGTTAGACCCGTCACTTTGTACCGTTATGCTCTGTATTGTGGTTATTATTTTTTTCATTTCAATTGTGGTGAACAACGATTTCAAGAGATTTCTAAACACTCACTCTTAAACTCTATTGGAGGGTTTATATTTTACCAAAACCCTTGGATGGAATAAACGCCAAACCCTCGCCGAGAATCGAACCCATGTCTGTCGCACTACAAGTCTGTTTCTCAGCAAAGTTTAGAGAAGTCGTACAACTAAAATATATATATAATAAATGTGCACATGGGATGATCGCATCGGCCGTCTGTTTTTCTTTTCCCCAGATTCCTTTATTTGATTATTATTATTTTCAATTGAAATATATCACCCTCTTGTCAGGCGCATGTTGTCTTTGGTTTCTCTTTCTAAACAAGCCCATATTTCAATATGGCCAGGCCTCGTTTATTCAAATGGTCTATTTCCTTATTGCAATAGAAGAGTTCAGTTATAAACACAATTTTTGCTTTCCACGGTTTCGCTACGTGAATGTGGATATCAAAATATCCGAAACGAGGATAAAAATACATAGATGCAGTATGTTTGACAAATGTTCATATATTCTATGTGCCTTCTTTTTCTAAGACCGCAAATATTCGTGCCAATTAACTAGTTTCGCGTTTAGGCGAGGCAATTTGAAGGGCAATTTAGGCGTTGAGACAGGTCTAATCATAAATGTATTTTTTTATATTGGTGGATGTAATTCAGTACAATGCCAATAGCTTTTTTACACGCGTAGCAGCTCTATAGTAGAATTCCGTGCGTGTGTGCGTGTCTAAGACTCAACGTTTTTGAAGTTATTATCCCAAGTCATATATTTATCAGCCTTTGCATGCTAGAAAACATGCAGAAATTTTTATTAACTATGAATGTTTCATTCAATTAAACTTGCGTGCATGTATTAGATAGAAATTGGCCTGGGGGATATTGCGCAGCATTGTTTCACAAATTAAAAATTAAACATTAATTTGTATATATAGTTAATCTCAATTCAATAATACTCTGTATCAGTTAGTTGCATTGTATCAATTTGACCACCGGTATTCATGTTCTCGCATAAAGCGATTTCAAGATAAAAATAATAGCTGGGCTGCAATAAGATAAATTCAATTTGCCGACGAACTTTAGTTTACAGAAAGCAAACTGCCTACTTTTGTTCGTTTAAATTTATTCTCTGCACAAAACGGCTTCAACCATCCTTATGCAATAACAAAGTAACCCACAGTTTAAATCGGGCATCGGTGTGTTGATCTATTTGGAATCTGATAAAACTCGTTTTCTTGGTAATATTTTTACTGGGTTTCCAATTTTGAACTTTAGTTTATTTGTTTATCTCAGATATGACGATTTACTTAGGAGCATAACAAATATTTGAATTCATATTTCTCTCGTTTTTTAAACGGGTTTGTTGTTGTTGAAACTAAATTTATTGGAACTGAAAGTGATTTTATATTCAACAGAATACAAATTGATATACCGGTGCATTATTATCTAAATAGTGCAGACTGTATCAATTTCTTATTCTGCAGGTTGAATCGTTGGCTGCTGTGGGCTGACCCGGATTGGCAAAATCTACGAGATACTTTTATCTGTCCTGTTGTTTAATTGATCGCGACCTACTCGTAGGTCGAACAAACTGTCGGAGTCCAGATTCCAAAAAGATGCCGACTATCCCTGGGGAGACTGCCGCCAACCCGCGATGACTGCTATACAACGAACGGTCAAAAACAGTCTCGATTTAAGCGCACAAAGTCAGCTCGAAATGCAAATATCAGAAGTTGTCTGCAAACACGAAACCCAAGTAAGTGCCTTCGTCGTAAAAGGAGATTCTGCGCGGAACGAGCGATCGTCTTTGCTCATCTAGAAAAAATTCCTCGTCGAATATTTTCTGGTATGTCTTGTGCAGGAAAATATATTTATCTTACAGGTCACTGGCAAGAGAGAGTGCCAGCATTTTTCATTGCTATTCGCGTGTAATTGCCACTAAATGGCGCTGATGGAATGGCCAGATGGATCAGCCGATAGAGATCAGATGTGATCAGATGCGTTGACATTACATGTGGATACGGATTGGCTAATCATATATGATTTATACATTGATTAAGCGTGTCGAATTTTATCAGTATTCCTTATTTGATACGTGACATGGGATTTCTCGATGACTTTCAGGTGGCAGGATGAGCACCAGCAAAACATGTACAGAACATTTATGGTTCGCATGAGCAGGTTCCGGATCCGGCTAACCAAATTATACAGTGTAAATTTAGGAATTTCTGGATTTTTCTTATGTCAGCCAATGGGTTACGTAAAATATGAAATACCAAAAATCTAGAAATCCTTTCATTTTTAGAGCGTCATTTGACACACGAACTGAATCCAAATGTCTTTCAAACGTGGCCCATAGTCACGGTACCATAGGCATAGTCTCAACTGTTTTATAAATGGCCTACTAGGGCAATATGGTCTGATTTTCTGCTTAATCGAATACCGATAAACGAAAAATGTATAAATAACAAAAGAGCGCATACAGTGGCACATGTTATGTACTCTGTCAATATTTGCGCAGGTATTTTCCACAAAGCAAATATCCAAGCAATTGATATTAACCTTTGCCTCCCGGCAATTTTTTGTCTAAAGTATGACGATGGACTCGGAAATGAGAGCATTTATATTTTTATTGAGATCTGAAACGCAGCAGAGTGGGCAAATATCGGGATACATTTTGAGCGATTTTGAGGATTTTCCAAGAGTGACTGTTATAAGCCGAGCAGTATTGTACTAGTCAATGAAAGAAACACTAGCTAGTGTGTTCCAACATAAAATAAAAAATAACAATGCATATATAATCGAACCATCTGAAACATGTTATGAAATTGTTTGAAATTTTGTATATGGCGATCCTGATTCATACTGTTTTGAATTTTATGACGGACATTTGAATCACTCCTCATTAAGGTGACGCTCCAAAATCGACTCTTGCAAAGAGCAATTTGTGGAAATCAAGTTTGAAAAATGGTATTCACCAAAGAAGACCATTGGGATATTAAAATTGCTTGCCCCCAGACAAAAAATGACGGTCTTAAGCGAGTGCACTCCCCAAGAAACCTGGAATTTTGGTGGGCTGCAAAATGTTTTAAAGGTGATCGACAATTCTGGTTCTACGGTATGTCACGAATGAAGCCGACCACACGCACTGCGTATCATTGGCATGTAGCCAGGAAAATCGGCTACAATCACATTCTTCACATCGACAAATTTCCAACAGAATAGGAATCCCACTATCGAATAAATCAAACAAGATCCTCATCCGAAATATTTCTATAAAGTGTATATAAGACAACTAATAGAGGCCAACACGGCAGAACGATCGAAAAATGGAGCGTGCGAATTCGAGCCTGTGTGAAAAGCAAAAAGAGGAAATCTTGAAAATAAAATAAAGTAGCCAAATTGTTCTAAAATAATAACTGTATCTTTAAAAAATCTTAAAATAACAAAACAGTCCTAGGACAAATATATCCTGACACCTCCCACCTTAAGCTAAATAATTACTTTGCCCCAAATTTTAAGATTTAAAAAAAAGTCTAAAGAATGATTGATTCATAATAAAATATATAAGACGCCCTAATCTAAAAGCCTAAATGTGCCACCTTGGCGATTTGAAAGCGCCAATTGAACCAATTGTCTCGTACAATACAACGATTTTAACGAAAGCAACCAATAAAGGTGAACATTGTCTTTAGACCATTTCCCCACCGACTGATATCCTCTATGGGTAAGACATTATTACAGCAATAACACGCTTGTTTTGTCTCAGCTCTCGCAAAATGAATCATTCAAACAATTGACGAGTTTTTCAGACTGTTTCTTCGTTCTCTTCGACAGCGTCGAACCCCCAAAAAGCGATTTTTTTAATCTTCTTGCTGGCGCTGGCAAGGCTCGACGTTCTGACTTAGTGTTGCAACCAACCGTACAAATTCGATTAATCGCTTCTCGATTTTTTCACCAACCCTGTCTCTCCTCGCCGAGCACCAAATTCAAGTGTCATGCTCTGTAAACATAAGGAAGACACTTTCTTATTTTGTGTCTGCACACAATAGAGACCCTTTTCTTGTGTCAATGTGTTTTCTCTCTTTTCTTCCAATAATTGACAATGCCACTGAAGTGGCACGTAAAACAGTTGTCTTGTCTATTTTCGTTTCGTTTACTTTCAGCCTTCGGTCTGGTGTATCTTTACAAATTTCAACTTCCTTCGCAGTACTGGGGGGTTATTGCCAGGCTTCTCTGCAGCGCTTCGATGCATTGTGTGATTTTCCCATCGCCTTTTTAATATCCGGAATTAGGTTGTCTACCCTAGCACAGATTGATCAACGTTTGTAAGTAAATGACACTGAAGCGCACAGTCTGCTAAATTAGCTTATTTGTATGAAACCGTATATTTATAGGCACGTCTGACATTTACTCTAGGTGTCAATGTTTGTCTTTGTACATAGTTTATTGTTTAAAAAAAACATTAATTTTTTTTTTCGCCACAGGATTTCCCCTTTCTGTGCTTCGGCACTATGCGAGGGGCATATTTTCACCAGTACCCCGTGATCGAATAATCGAGAGCCAGCGCCGGGAATCGAACCCGAGACCGCCGAGAACAGAATCGTTCACATTTCTTTACCGATCGATTGTGTCTCTGTTAAAACAAGTCCAAAAATAGAGACTAGCGACTGAGAGGATGACATTGGAATCGCATGTTTTTATCAGGTTGGCATCACCACCAGCAATTCAGTTGACAATTTCGAACTGTTGAAGTACTTTTTGCTTAACAGTTTCCCCTATACGCATGATCACGATTTCCTTATCGCCTATTCTAAGTATTGAATTCCAACTTTATATTTTAGTTGCAATCGCCCAAGAAAATCCAATTGAAAACTCAAACTTTAATCATTGCTCACCACCCAATACGTGTCGCTGATTGTTAGCGAAACTAGCGCCACCGTTGGTAGCGGGCGTCAACACGTCGGCCGAAAAAAGAAGAAAAAAATTGACAATTCCACTCCTACTTGTATCTGTATTAGCGAGCATATACAGCGACTCCGCAATCTTTTTCAGCTGTTCTTTCGTGAGCTTCTTCTACAAAGTTGAGATGTGACAGCTTCCATCCGCTCGCTGCGACTACCAGCCTGGAATGACATAGGAAGTTATATTGGATTTCACGTATCATCAGATGGATCGGTAACACGTACGGTATATATATATGTGGCACTGTCACTACTCTGTATATAGACGTGCATGTACATGTATATCTTTTTGTGCGAGTAATAGTAACTGGTTAATGTCAATGCCGAAGCAACTGCTGTAACTAATGGTGGGTTCACACGGCACCATATTACATCCACCATATAAACTGCTGCTGCGTCATTAAATACATATGGGAGGATTACTGCCAGGCACTTTTTCGAGGGTTCATTTAGCAATAGCAGGGGGAAATAAAATTCGGCAAAGTAAACTCCGTTATTGACTGTTCAAATAAAATATACGTTCAATAGTGAATTAAGATATCTTAAATTGTTATCGTTAAATCACATAGTTGGTGAACGTAACTGGATTAACAGTCGCGGCTAAACTGAAAGGAGAACGAGAGACAATTATTATATAGGACGTCTGGGTGATAATAATCAGAGCTGGCGGATTCGGGTCAGCACCGAAAGAATAAGACGAATACGAGTGGCGCACTCGCTTTTTTATAATAATATTTTACTATTATTTTAATTTTAACTGGTAATTGCGAAATCCAGAGATCCGTGGTTCGAGTCCCGGTCTCTTCGAAACTCTGTATTTTTCGCAATTAAAGTCTTAGTGAAATATTATTATAACAATCGAGTACGCCATTCGTGTTCGTCTTTTCATTCGGTGCTGTCTCGAATCCACCAGCTCTGATAAAAGGAGAATTTCAGCCCGGAACGCCCAATGTATTCGCGTTCAATTATTACATCGCCGAAGCACTCACATTTTAGTTTCCATGGCAATATAGAGTACAAATACTATCCGTTTGCTTCGGGCAATATCAACGAAAACATGTATGTCGTTGGAAGTGCTTCGATCCATTTACCGAGCCTAAATGGCTCGTATCCGTATTGCCCTTTCATAAAGAACACATTGCAAGCTTAACCGAAGTCAGACATAAAATTGTTAATAGTTAACCTACAATAATATTCATTCGCAATTAAATCATTAATTAAATCATTATAAAACAAAGAATTGGATTTTGGTGTGCAGAGCAAAATTTCAGAACGGCTCAATGAAATCGCATAAAAATGAA
>JAQGBY010000853.1:0-35992 GCA_034698785.1 Mycogona germanica
TATTCCTGGCGTGCTACCATTTTGATATAAATCCCCCGTATAAAACTACGGTCATTTTATATTCCATTTATTTTATAGAATATGATGTCATACGATATACTGAGTTGTCCACAAACGACAAATCCAAAATGTTTTATCATATCTTTGCGACATGGTTGACGGAATCTCTCGAAAATTGGCACAGATGTTCACCAATATCTTGTTTTCAAATTTCTCGAGGATAGGGGGCGCTGCAGTATGCCATCTTAATAAATGTGGACATTCCAAAATGGCGTGCTGCACAGACGAATGAATTGTGATTTCGTTAATACGGGAAACAAAACATTACAGTGTCAGACGATTTTTAATAGACTTTCGAGATAAAGTGTGTCGATTCATTTTTGCCATTCATTCGATGAAGATTGCCCAAATCACTCGAGCATATCTTCTATGGAAACTCATTTAAATATCGCCAAACACTGGGATGTTTTATGTTGCATAATAATGATATCAGGGTTCAATCTTCCGCACTGAGTGCCATTTTGGAGCGCCCAAATTTATTAGATTTCATAATGCATCGCCGCCTATCCTCGGGGAATATGAAAACATCTGTGCCAATTTTGAGAGAATCAGTCATAATTTCGAAAAGATTTCATAAAATATATTTTGGTGTTGATTTAAGTAATTGATCTCGTAGAACTTAAGCGAATTCAACTTTTCGAAACTAAAATTTGAATAAGCAATTTATAAAGTATTAAATAAGCAAGGATCGATCAGTGTGTAGAGATCAGAGGGAACTGGAAGACAGAGCTGTGGTTTCAGCGTATTAAAAATGTTTGTTAAGGAGGCCTAATTACCAGCTTAGTCGCACGTATTAATTTTCTCTCGACCGAGAAATTCCGGAGGTATCGACCGGGAATTGAACCCGCGATTTCGATAAACCTGTTGTATTAAACCGACGCCTTCAACATCATACTACACTGTACTCTGTACGGTTTAAGCGGATTAAAGTGTTCGTTCCGAAGAATTGAAATAGGTATGTACCGTTTAGAGTCTTAAGAGGGTCTCGCCCAATTGCATTCGGACGAAAGAGGGAGCTGAGGTGGCCGCTGTTATATTTATTGCTCGATAAAATATTGCGCCCCCGTATAGTTTTGGTTGCGGGTTTTCAATTAGGCTCGTTAAACGTCGGTCAAGACGCTTTTCTCTGAGCCAGCCAACGTTCCGATACTAGAAAACCCTTCGGTCCATTAAATATATAGGGTGTGGAGAGGAAATGTGATTGGGGCTTGATACCTACGATAATGGCTTAGAGTGATCCAGCGTGTCCGAATCAACGAACTGAAACAACTACCCAAAGAACGGGTTTCTGTAAAAATAAAAGTATGGCGGATTGGCGCCGGTTTTGCTGGTGTTGGGTTCTGAGGCCACACAGTATAAAACGCGGTTAGTTAGTCTCGCCACTAGGTGCGTCAGTGGCTCTTGTGAAGTGATGAGACCTAGGGTGTAGATGGGCGCCTCCAGCTAAGATAATAACGTAAGAGCTCGTAAAACTGGCGCCTTAATTTTTGGTGTGACGCACATCTTCATTTCAAACAATTTGTTAAAATATTTCAGAGCATGTAATTAAACTTGATGGGTCATGATTTTTTTTAGTGCACATTGTGCAGTAACAGTAGATTTTAAAATGATGTTTAATAAAATTGTCTCCGTCTGTCTGCTTTATTATGTTGTTCTATTTTGGTTAATTGACGTTTCGTGGGGCGTTTATTTGTTTCAGAAAAAAAGCCGTGACGAAAGTAGCGGTGCTGGCAGCGGTGTGGAGATTCTGGTCAACGAGCCGTACACGGACGGACCTGGAGGTGCTGGTCAATATACACACAAGATATTCCATGTGGGAAATCGTTTACCCGGTAAGAATAAGATTCTGTTATTTTGGAAATAAAATTCCAAATATCACATGACTCCATTTTCGCCTAAAATGAAATTATAATTTATTTGAGAAGCAATGAACCCCATCACATTTTAATATTAATATTTTTAAAAGCCAAACACAGTCCAACGTTGCGGATTTCAGCAAAGGATTAGTAAAATTGAATTTATATATTTTTTTTAATAAGTCTTTGCGACAACGTGTCAAGTGTAATGCGTAAAATATTGTTTTTGGCGAAATTTTTTTTTTTTTTTTTTATTCACTGAAGTGACGGATAACAACAGGAAGATTCTGTACCCCTCTCAGAGCTCAGGCCCTATGTGAGAGGCACATTTTCACCAGTACCCCGAGCCAAAGCCCGCGCCGGGAATCGAACCCGGGACCGCCGAACCGCAGTCCGTCATAAACCAACTGCGCCACGACGGGTCGTACATATGGAATAAATAAGATATTTAAATGTCAAAAATTGCAATGAGTGATCTTTTAAAAAAGTGATTAATAAGCCTTCTTTCATAAAGTTGTCAATTAACAATATAACAAATCCATAAAAAAATTCATCTGGATCATCTTGATTTTTTCTTTCTGTCTGAAGGATGGCTGAAAGCGCTGCTGCCCAAGTCCGCGCTGATCGTGTACGAGAAGGCGTGGAATGCGTACCCGTACACTAAGACCCGCTACACATGTCCGTTCGTGGAGAAGTTCTTTCTCGAGATCGAGACCAAGTACCTGAACGATCCCGGCAATCACGAAAATATTTTCGAACTCAGCGGTAGTGACCTGAGGAGCCGAATCGTAGGTCCGGTGATTTCTTCCTTTCCATATTAAATCACAAGCGGGTAAGCCCGTCACAAGGACGGACAAAACCCATGAACGTGACGCAATTACATGATCATTACAAAATGATAAGTAACATATATTAAGAGAGTAATTAACATGACACACTTGTGCAATTAACGAATCAATGGTTAATTTTCATAAGTGAACAGTCTCAGGAAAGTAGTCGCTCGGTGTGTCCCGAACTAATCTTGTGTTTGTTTGAATACTTCAAAAAATTCTCCGAATATATTCAATTCTGGAGAGAAATCCGCCAAAACTAAAAGCTGTCTTCTTTTTGCCGTCGCCTGGCGTCGCCACTTTGCAGATGTAATTGACGTGGTGAAGGAGCATCCACATGGCGAGGAGTACAAGACCGAGGAGGATCCGCGTAGCTATGTGTCGCAAAAGACCGGACGCGGACCCCTGTGCGACTCGTGGATGGAGGACTACTGGTCAGCGTGTCGAGACAAGCCCACACCGCTGCCCGATGGACGGGCCATCATGTGCGCCTACAAGCTGTGCCGAGTCGAGTTCAAGTACTGGGGCATGCAGAGCAAGATCGAGCGCTTCATTCATGACGTGGGTCAGTGCCGCTGATTGTTTCTCTGTGCTACCCCCCCGCTATGGCAAATAATCTAGAATAGCTGTGAATTTTGAATTTTCAATCAATATTCTTTCCTGGTAACATAATGTCTTCCGGCTAAATCGCGGTGCAGTATCAGTGTACGTGCGGTTTGCACAGCTATGCGCAGAAGCCGTCTTTCATCCAACCTATGATTTGCCATATTAAAATTTTTGTTCATAACATTCTTATTGAAAAAAAATTATTGCTCCATGGCAGCTTTGCGGAAGACCATGCTCGAGGCTCACCGGCAGGCGTGGGCATGGCAGGACGAATGGTGGGGGCTGACCATGGACGACATACGACGGCTGGAGAAGGAGACTCAGGAGGCGTTGGCCAGAACCATGGCGGCGGCCACGCAGGCGGGTTCAGCAGAAGTCGGGGAGGAAGGTTCGGATCGGGCCAAAACGGATACCGCCTCCTCGGCCGGCGGTGCTGGTGGAAGCGGTGGCGGCGCTGGCGGTGGCTCCGGCAACGATGCGAACGCCGGAAGCATCGAGTACGCCGTACAGGATTCTGCGTCGCGGCTGTCTTGCTCCTGGTCGCCGGCTAACTCACCGCGTCGGCCGCGCAAGCCACGCGATCTCAATCTTGGCGGCGGAAGCGCGGACGCCGATCCTGACACCTACAGCAACACTAGCGCTGACGTGCGCCCTCGAATCTGGTCGCGAAGCAACTCACGCGCTGGACTACACTCGCCTGGTAATTCAGTCTTAAATACACAGTTTTCTCGAGAGACTGACTATAAAGAATAATTTTCTAATTTGTTTAAGTAAAAACATTTTTCAAACAAAAGTCGTTATTTTCCTAAGGAATATTTTTAATTTATTCTTGTGTTTTTAAATGTGTTTTTAAATTAGCTGTCCACCTCTGTTGTTCAACCGGTACAATGTGTTTTTGCAGGCTGCAGTTCGAATAAAAGTTTCGATTTACAGCTCGCCAATTGGCGAATGGAGGGTTGTGTCACTCATTCCGATTCCAGTTCCGATGACGAATTCTTCGATTGTGAAGGTATGTCCGAACAAAAATTGATAGCACTTTGCCCTCTGACACGAAAATATTATGAGCGTTAACTGGCTAAAATTTCCCTAGCTTTATTAATAATGGTTATTCAGATTTAAAGAAGGTTTTAAATAAAGACTATACAGTATTTTTTTGTTAGCATATTTTGCACAAGGTAGAACATGTCCAATATTGGGATCTGTCACCAAATCGTCGAAAGGGCGTCACATTTAGCGAACAGAGCTACAGAGTATACGCAACGGTTATTCCCTTCGATTAGTATCTTTTTTGTAACAAGGCACTTTTATTGCTTCCTAAATTGCACGTTTATCAGCCAAATTTTCGTCAAAATTCGTACCAAATAAAATGGAATTTATCAGAAACATCTGATGCAGTCGAATTATTGTGCTTGATTTAACCCTCTTGGTCGTTATGGAAGTTGCACTCAAGAATGGGATATGTTTTTCTGTACATTTTTTTCCAAACGCTGCATGTTTCCTCTCTTTGATATTGAATTTTCGCGCGATTAGATATTTCGAATGGCTGCATGGGCGCTATGTATTCTCCGTACTGTGTTTAGTTCTTCGAGAAAGGTATTTGTAATCCTCAGCTAATTTATCAGTTATAAGGTGAAGAGTTCAAAAATTGTTATTTTTCTTGATCATAAGATCTTAGTGTAATGATAATGAAATAGCTACATCAGTGGCAAAACCGTGCATGTGACTAGTTATCTTACGGTGGCTAGTCGCTAGTCGTTCTGTTTTTGTACCTTGCATGGACCTGATAATTGACTGTCGATGTTGTATGTCGATGTTTTCTTGGCTGCTCTATTGAAACACTTCCGGCTCTCTTTCTGGTCTTCCGCACCTTGAAGGACCCCATTTGCCGTCTCCTAGTCCAGGTATTAATCATTATCGACATCGTGATATCGTTATTTCATTAAGCACATATTAGTCGTAATCAAATTGAATATTTCGAACGTGTTTCTTTTCGGTCGAGAGTTGAGGTCGATAGGTAAATAATAAAGTGTTGCTATAATGAAATGGTGCTCGATACCGCCTTTAAAAAGGTGTGCATCGCAAAAGATATTCTGCTCGTAAAATCTGTCTTTTATTTTAAAAAAGCCTTATTTGTGCAAAATTTTATTCCTTACCAATTTTAGCATTGGATAGAATATTTTGTTATTATTAGATTATTCCACTAAATGCTAAAAATTTTTTTTTTTACGTCGCCACTCATTACGCCACGTTACGCGCCATTTTATGCCCAATTAAACATCATAATTTTTATTCGCGGAAATCTTATGGTTTTATTTAATCAAGGCATATATGTCTGTATGTCCATTGTATGTTACATGTTCCAAGCATTTTCATTATTTTTTTTTCGGCACACACCAAAATTAAAGGTGGACGAAGTTAGCATCCTGTCCCACTTAATTTGAGCAGCTCTGTATTTTCGAAATGAAACTTTTTGTCTTCAAAGTCAGTTTAGCATTTATGGATTCCAGGTTTATAAAGGATGTAGTTTTCATGCGTTGAAACGATAAAAAATAATGGATAATTGATTGATCTATTTGAAGGTTTGCTATATTTGAAATTGAAAGTTATCGAATCATTCAGTCACAAAATGAGCCCAATTATTTATACATTCCGAACGAACGAACTTTCAATTATGTCTGACATTGGGGTTCACTCACATCAACACTCGCCATTCATCACCGTCATGCTTTCAGTGATTGCATAAAAACAAGGGGCAGCAGACTTTTCCCTTTTTCAGTTTTACGTTGGCGACCATCAACTTACTGTCCTTCTCGTCAACATTTGCTATTAATACCATTTTGTTCTTATCTAGTCAATCTTAATTTTCAAACTCTAAACAATTTCTTTAAAATCTCATTGTAGCCTAATCACATTCTATTTTTAATTTAAACATGGAATAGGAAATGTACGTACGACTTGCGGTTTCAGTTAATTCATAGCATCTTTTTGCTTGATCTTTTATCCTTAGAAGACATTGATACCAGATCAACGTTAACAAAATGGAGTTCCCTAGAATTCTTCAACGAAGACGAGAACACTTCACCCAGCGTGGAATATTTCAAGGAGGGTATGTGTTAGACAATTATTTTTACCTTGATGATAACCGATGAAATTAGATTTTATCATTTAGATCTTGACAATATACTTGAAGTCATTGTGATTGGTTAGTCCTCTTTGTTCTGCTTTAAGTGTAAATAGCTCTATTTTTCTTTTTAATTACATTTATTTCCCCCTTCCCCTTTTCCAAGTCTTCCTTCCTCCATTTTAACTACTTTATCTTAACTTTTTCCCCCATCCCAAAATTGACCTCTTCTTTGGCCTTTCTTTCTCTTATTCCTTTTAAGATATTTATTTCGTATCCAGTTCGACGATGTCGTTTCGACATTATGAGTTTGTGTGTTCTTAAAACTTCGATACGTGCGAAGAGTTGGTGAACACAATGGGTCAATCTTGGTTGGTTCGGCTGGTGCTCACACTAATACTTTACGAGCTTTATCTTTGGTTTTCAATTTACTTCACCTGTTTAAAACCATTTGTTTAAATAGCGTGTGTGTGGTTGTGCGATGGTGATGTTTGCGCATTCATAAATAAAATATTGTGGTCTCAAATTACTCTCTTTATTTTTCTTCTTTTCTGTGTGTTTCATTTTTTTCCTCATCAATTTTTAGTTTTTCACTCTTGACAAGGGCTTTTCTTTTTTTATAGTTGTGATTAATGAGCTTTTCTACACTCGTACTTTCATATTTATTCATTGCCCAGATTACTCTGGGTTAATTCTGTATGTTGCCTTTCATTCATGATTAAGCGTTTCGTGTTACGAGCCACGAATTTGTCTTTATGCGCCTCCTTGCCCTCTTTCTGCCTCGTGTCTAGCTCATTCTCGATACTCTCGAATGTTTTGCTACAATTTCTTGTCTGCACTGTTTCTAACCGAGCTAATTTCTGTTACTCTAATAATTGATTTTTTAAATGTCATTCGATATAACAAGTCTTCGACTTTACTCTGAGATCTGTTGCTCGAGATAAAATAATAAATCTGTCGTGCGACTAGCTTTCACCATGTCTCATTCCCAAATTAATTCATATATCTGAAACTGCTTTGTCGCCCTCAGACAGCATCTTCAAGTCGTCGTTCGCGCAACGGGTGGCGTCGGCAGAGCCCAGCCAAGTACGTAGCGATCGCCGCGCGCCCTCCGTGTCCACCAGCGCCAGCCTTGACCTTGACCCGTCCCTGCCGTGCTCGCCCGCGCTCTCCCCCTCCCACCACCTCCACCCGCACAACCACCCGTCCCATCAGCACCTCCTTCATCACCCGCAGCCGTGTCCGACCACCGTCCTGTTGCTAGTGTTGCACGGCGGCAGCATCCTGGACAGCGTGGTGGAATTGGCCACCAAGAAGTCGGACGTCAGTACTTTCCGTACAGCGCTAGAGGGCGTAGCCAAGCAGCACTATCCTGGCATGGCCGGTCACGTAACCGTGCGCCTGGTTGCCTGCCCGCACATCTGCCAAGAGGCGCTCGGCATTCTCTCCAGGTAGGAAGAAATGGCGCTACAACTGAACAACAGAAATAGAATAATTCACAAAATATAATAATATTTACTCACCAAATATTGTCTGAAACGTAAGTACACAGACGTAACTATGATGGTCACTGATCTTATATAATTTTGTTCCGATGTCCGTTTCATATCCACAGCCTCAGCCCGTACAGTTTCGACGCGTCGTCGTCGCCGTTCACCTTTGACGGTGGCTCGGCGGGAAACACGTCGACCGGCGTGCAGGACTTCATCCCCGTAAGCGCCATCCCGCTGTTCGCCACCGCCTCTATCGAGTACAACGAGATCGTGTCGCGCGTCATTGCCGCCACCAACCAGGTTTACCACGATTTCCTACGTTCGGAGGCCGGCGCCGGCTTCCATGGTCAGGTACGTTCTAGTGAGGTTGCCTTGATTGTTTCCCGAATAGTTTAGAAACAGACTCGTTTTACAATACTGAAATTGGGACAGAGAAATCGTCAGATTAAGCTTGAAAGCTTCCATCTGATATATCAATGGCTCTCCAATAAGCACTCTTTTGTTTGCTCGATATCGAATAGGTGGCGCTGCTGGGCGACAGTGTGGGTTCAGTGGTGGCCTACGACGCGCTGTGCCGTCCCAACCAATACGGCCGCTTTGGCAGCGACAGCAGCATTCCCGAGGCGGATGCGCCGCATAGTCCAGGTGGGCCACACTCCAAGGACAGCAACCCGCTCATCTCCATCAGCGACGGCGGCGACCACGAGGCCGACGGAGGGCGCGCAGTTTTCGCTTTCTCGGCGGCCACCCCTAGTCACCCACCGCCACCGCCCGCGCCTTCTACCGGCGCGCATTCGGTGAGCGGCGACCCGCACGCCCACCTGACGGCACCGCACTTTCGGCGGCGCAGCTCCTGTTCCAGCGAGCAGTCGCACGTTTCCAAGTTTGACTTTGACGTCAGCGACTTCTTCATGTTTGGTTCGCCCGTTGCCATGGTCATGGCGTTCCGCAAAATTCACACGTTCGATGATAAAAACAGTGAGTGGTGATCTATGTAATTGTTACTTACGCTCGTGTAGCAAAGCGTGTAAATTTAGTTTCGGGGAGAATGCCCATAGAAAAGAATGTATCAATGGAGTCCAAATAATTTTCTTTAGACTCCTTTGATTCTTTCCAATGTTCAAAAACGGAGTTTAGAAAATAATGTATTTGGTTATAATCGATTTTATATTCTATTCTCAGCAACTCCGCCTCGTCCCGTATGCAACCAGGTCTACAACCTTTTCCACCCGATGGATCCGCTGGCAGCTCGCCTGGAGCCGTTAATCAGTGCACGCTTTGCCATGCTGCAACCTGTCAAGGTGGCCAGGTACGCAAAGTACCCTCTCGGCGATGGACAACCCTGTCACTTACGTGAGTAGTCGCTTTTTTTTTCCCATCAAAGCTATATGAAGAAGATGTGACCAATAACCAATCAAAAATCAAGAAATTCAGGAGAATAAGTGCTTTGATTTGATATTACTTGATTCAATTTTTCCCCTAAAAATCCAGTTCGTTGATATGAATTTGGTGTGCCATTGTTCTATAGTTCACTAGGTTTTGCCTTTGTATTTTTCTTCGCTCTCGCTGCGTGATTGCTCATGATATCGCTTTGTTTTTTTCAACCTACCTATTCCTCTTGTTTATTTCTAAACTGTGCTGTCTTCTATTGAAGTTGAGTGCATCCAAAGCAACGCTCATCACTTTGTAGAGTATGTGGGTGGCGCCTGTCCAGCCACTCCCAACTACAATCGTCGGATGTCGGAGGCCAGCATGCAAAGCATCGTATCCGGCGTCGTGGAGAGCGTGCCCCTGCAGGCGGTCAGCGCACGTACGTTTACGTTGCTTTACTGATGTCCTGTGTTCTAATATTTAGTGGTGTCTCAAATATTTATTGTGCAACTGAGCTTAGTGAGTGATTGACAGATTCGTTTTTAAGACCCATCTGGCGCCCATCGCAGCATCGGAGAGCATTTCCCGATTAAGTGGTTTAATTTCAATCTATATCCACAAGCTATAGCAATATACAATCATCTATTGCAATGTTTCTCAGATAGACAGATTGTTGTTCCTAAATATTGTTCATCCAATATTGCTAGGCTTTCCTTTGATTGCAATATTGTTCATCCAATATTGCTGTACTGTCTTTTCAATTTGTTATCTCGAGAACTCATTTAAAACAAGATTATAAGTAGATTTTTTTCGTATATCATTTTATTTTGTGAGCAGTGACGCAAAAGTGGTGGGGCAACAAACGATTGGACTACGCTCTCTACTGTCCCGAGGGTCTCACCAATTTCCCCGTCAATGCTCTGCCGCATTTGTTTCACGCCAGCTACTGGGAATCGTCGGACGTCATTGCGTTTATCTTGCGACAGGTGATTATTTTTTCTTTGGAACCACCCATTATTTCAATATATTCCAGACTTCTATGAGGGACGTAAAATCAACTTCGTTACGCGTATGAAACTGAACTACATTTTCCAGTGTTCGCTTGTTAGAATTTGTGATTGATTCGACTTTTAATCGAATTCATCTGAAGGTGTCACGATCAGACTCCGGACTGCACCGTGGCGACTCCGATAAGGATGGTGGCAACTTTATTCCTTCGCAGCCCCGCGAGAAGTGGATGAAAAAACGCACCTCCATGAAACTGAAGGTGCATTGCGTTGGCGTCAACCGAATATTGGACAGTGTTTTATTTGTGTGAACCCCCTTATCATTTAAAGCTTCGATTTACTTTTGTTTTGATTCAAGCTAACATGGTGTACGGTTTAACTTATTATTTTTTTTATTATTTGCACTTTATTGATTTTTTTTATTATTTGAAATTTTTTTCTTTTTGCAACATTTTGTTTGATAGTTTTTATTTTCATAGTTTGGCGTCCTTGTAATCCAGGCTAATTTGAAGTTTATTCGATCTACTGTAAGCCAATTTATTTATTAAGTAATTCAACTGCTTCGTAACGAAGAACGCTTTGTCCAAGCTTTTCATATTCAGGACCTCGCATGCCCTCCTGAATTCGTTTGTAGACGTTTGTTCTGTTTTTATTTGCTTTTTGTTTGTTCTACGATATGTTGCACCGTTTTCAGTGATGGACAATTATTCATTAAATCACATAACCTATTTGGAAATTCGCAATTGCATTCTAATAATGAATTACTGAATGCAATTATTTTTCAAATTTGATGACGTGATCGTGACGTGACAAAATTTCGCTTTATCAAATCTGCTAATTTGTTCATTAGTTTCTCGAATTAGTTGGAACTTCTGAATCACTAGTTACGATGCGAAATAATATGAAATATGCATTGTGACATAATAATTTTAGGTTGTACTAAACAGATATTTTAGACTTTCGATAAGATGTTGAAATGTGTTCGAAACGATTTTGACAATCTTCTGGAGTTACCTTATTCATGAGTAATTATTTTAAGTGCTGCTGATGTCTTGTCAATGGAAACTGGAAATTTATTAGCTGCTTTTTCGTAGAACTACGATGATGTGATGTTATAGAATAACAGCATAATATAAATATTTATAATTTTTTGTTTTGCATCAAATCGATTGTCTAACTAGTTTTTGTTTTCTCACACGTTCTCATTTGAGCTACAGAATGTGAATGCCAATCACAGGGCAAATGATGTGATCATCAAGGAAGGCGTGTCCCAGGTGCTGAACGCAAGATTCATGTATGGACCGTTGGACATGGTTACACTGACTGGAGAAAAAGTGAGGTTTAAATTGGCGCATATTTGAGAATAAAAAGTTCTGTTAATTCACTCGACGTCAAATTTCTTCAAAGTTCATATTTTACTCCAAATATTAAATCATTTTAAACTAAAATTCTTAGGTCGACATCCACATCATGAAGGACCCTCCAAGTGGCGAGTGGACGTTCTTGGGCACCGAAGTAACTGACAACAGCGGCCGGTTGAAACATGTCATTCCCGATAATAAGGCATTCGGTTACGGCATGTATCCCATCAAGATGGTCGTCAGGTACCGTTACAGAAAAGTTTGCCTTCAATTAAAAATACATATCAAATTTAGCGTTCACATCTCAATTAATGTTTTGCGATTAAACGATTACAGGGGCGACCACACTTCTGTCGATTTTTACCTGGTAGTGATTCCGCCCAAAACAGAGTGCGTGGTGTTTAGCATAGACGGTTCCTTCACGGCCAGCGTGTCGGTAACCGGTCGCGATCCCAAGGTCAGAGCGGGCGCCGTGGACGTGGTCAGGTGAGTTCAAAGACTCGTCGTAGCCCAGTCGGCATTGTGACTAAAACTCTCGAAAATTTCGATCCCGGGGCATAGTGCCTAAGCACCATGAGCGGTACGTAACGCCTGTAGTGCGGTTGACTACATGTTACTTTTACATGTGCAAAATAGTCGAATTTTGAACAGCTAGCCCCCGTGATGACGGAAAAAATGTTTTAACAATGTGCACTCTGTCATTTGTAGGCATTGGCAGGAACTTGGCTACTTAATTGTATACGTGACCGGCCGTCCCGACATGCAGCAACAGAAGGTAGTTTCCTGGCTGGCGCAACACAATTTCCCGCGAGGACTGCTCTCCTTTGTGGACGGCTTTTGCACTGACCCACTGAGGCACAAGGCCGATTACTTGCGTCACCTGGTGCACGATGTACGTACTGGGACCCCACCCCTACTATTGATTGACCTAGATTAACGGAATAATTGTGAGTTGGCGAATAAAAAGTAAAATCGTGAGAAATGTTTCAGTGTCTTACAACAAGCCATATTTCCTCAGTTTTGCAGAAAAAGGCATACGATTTCGCTTTTTTAGTATTTTGTTTTTCAGTTCAGTTATTCATATAAAAATTGAAGTTTCATTCGAGACCGGCCACCTTTAGTCAGTCAGTAAGTCGATCCAACGATCTTGTAAACAAAATTGCACCTTTGTATTCACACAGGCTGATGTCGCCATTCACGCATCATACGGTTCGAGCAAGGATATTTCGATGTACACTGCCATCGGTTTGAAACCCGATCAGATTTTCATCGTCGGCAAGGCTTCTAAGAAACAGCACGCCCAGGCTCAGGTACGCTTCTACTTAACCAGTTTCGTGAGTTGGCCCTTAAATTGATTGGATTATCTTCCTTCATTGTCCTGCTATACTTTTCAAGAACGGAATCCGTATAAAAGTTTGGCATTGAATTGGTGGTTCTGTTTTTTGCTCATTAATGTATTTTTTAATAGCCATAAGCTACTGTTTGAGCTTAAGCTATGTAAATATGAAATTGTTTATTTAAAACTTAACAAGATTTATAAAACGTCGAGAAGATCGACATTTCACACAAGAATTATCGAATAGATCGAATGTCCAAGTGGACTTGTCATTTATTCTCATTTATTCATACTTGTAACCGCAATATTATCATTCTACCATTCTTCTCGATAGATCCTGAGCGACGGCTACGCTGCCCATCTCAGTGACCTGCTCGTTCACGGCGGGTCGCGCCAGGCCCTGGGCAACGCCCGCATGGTTATCCCGCGCGGTTGCTTCGGTTTGCCAGGTCAGATGATCGGATTGCGGCGGCGACGATCGGCCAAACGCACCACCTCCTTCCCGATGGCCGCGGCCCAGGGACCCGTGCCGTTGGTCGAGGCCATCCTGCGCCCGCGCGGAACGTCGCCGCGACCTAGCACCATCTCCGTTACGTCTGCAGCGCCGGCACGGGGCTAGTAGTTAACCGGGAGTGCTGTCGCCATGCTTGACGCCACGGGCCACCAACGTCACTTCAGATTCCCGCAATTCCTGGCGTGAACTTAAGGAGCTAGAGGTTATTTTGTTTTGTTTGGGCGGAGATTCTCTTCAGAGTCGGCAACATGAAATCTTGAGTAACCGTAGCCTCTCCCTCCACACTTCACCCCCACCAGGGGGACTAAAATCCCTAGCCCAAAGTGACGTAGAGCCATCAAAAGAAAGGTCACCAACGAGTATATTTTATCAGAAGCATCTGACCCATGATGAACTGGTGCAAACTATGAAATAGATGTTGTGCCGAGGAAAATGGTTTGGTGCATACGAAAAAAGATTATTAATTGTTTAAGTGACGCGCATCCACCCTGAATAATTCTCTTGTTATCGTCCCGATTCCCCTTGACCCCTTCAGTTACTCGCAACAGTATTACTGATGACATCTTACATTAAGGTGATAATTATTTCCAGACGCCGTCACGATCGACAGACATCTAATAACTGCGTTTCTTCGAGAAATGCCTGCGCGAAGCAGCATTCAGAATGTCTCTGGATTGTTTGGGTTCCGCGGTGCCATATTGCTATCCCGGTGATTAATTGAATAGTCAATGTGAAGTAGAAACGATTGGATTGTTCGTCAAAAATCCCCCGGCTGTTTGGACTTTGGACTATATTTACGTGACTGGGTCGTATGATGCAATGGGCTACATCGATCACCTCGATTTGTCGATCGATCGACAAAGATCGATTAAGCAAATTTTTTTTTTCCAAAGTGAGAGATAACTGTTAAATTGAGTGCGCGATAAATTATTATAACGAATTCGTTTTGGATGAGATCGCGAGATGGCTGGGGATAGAAGGTTGATCCACAAAAAACAAATACCACGCCAAGAATTTTGAGATTTAGTCATCCTCAATTCACTCAGCATAGTCGTTGTGGGTCTAGTGATACGCCATCGAAGCCCAATTCTTGCCAGTTGGGAAAACTGACAAAAACTGTTAAAAGGGACCCTTGACAGGTAAAATGTTACGCTGAATTCGTCGTCATCGCATGTGGTGGTGTCACGACGCCAAATTTGGAATTTGGTTGGTTCTGTTGCTGTATGAAATGCCGGTAATCGTGAAAGGTTTATGCAAAAAAGGAAACTGACTTAAAGTTTCGTGCTATCTTTTTTTTAATATATGCTTTCGTCCGCTCTTCGGTGTTCGGTTCGCATTCTTAATTTTGTTTGATCTATCAGATACCTGTTTTGGCGAGTTGTACTTTGTTGTTCCACAAACCAATTTATTTGTCTATGGAAGGCTTTATTTTACGTAATAGAAACGAATAGCGAGGTCAGACTTATAAATTTGTGGAGAACATTGTCATCGCAACTGCAACGTCAATTAATAGAGGTGGCGCCACTTTAGATAGGCTAATATTTAAAAATAATTTCTAATACCGATATTAGACTATCATTAGACTATCGGTAAGATGTTGTTACTCTAAAATAAAAGTAAATGCTTTGAATACAACCAACTCGCTGGTTGAAGAAGAAATGCTGCATTCATATTACAATATATACGGAATATACCTGCAAGGATATACTCTAGTATTAAAATTGGCTAATGAAATAACGCGTGTATTTTTTATACAGACTAGCGCCCGTATTTAATTAAAAGAATACCAAAAAATGATCTAGAGTATTATTGAGTGGCTTGGAACATTCAGCCACGTCTTATCATTTTGATTTGTTTAATTTTATGAACACTACTACAGAAAACATTTGATATGCAGTAGTGGTAGCGATCCTTAATTGTCGGTAAAGTATTAAATCGATAAAATGTCAGTTTAATTCAAAGTATGAATTTGGGAAATAATATAACTTTGGTGACCTGTAGATTTAAGTAGAAAAGTTTTATTTTGTTTGGACACCCAACTTGTGTATTTTTGTACACTGACGTAGCGGCCAACTACATTTTGGGTGGTGCTTATTACAAATAGGTGAGCAACCTGATATCAGGTGTATTTGATTATTCCTTCCCCCCTTTTCTTGATGCGAGATAACTCCCATACTGGATGTGGCTTTACAGTGATCCCTCTTTGTAGTGTGCCGGACTGGGCATATGTTTATCTTGCCGGGATTTATTGGTGGGAGACTGAGCAGGCTCAGTTGGTTTTCTCTCTCCCAGCAACTTTACATGTTTCCACATAACGTCATGTTCCATTGTCATCGAAGTCATCTAGTCGCTTTTCTCATTCTTTTTTGGTGAACCTGCACGGTGGTAACTTGTAAATAACTTGGTGGAGCCGAGCCTGTCTACTAATTATAGATGTTTAACTCTCTTTCTGGAGTTCTAAATAGTGTGTGTGGCGTGTTTGAATTCCTTTTATGGTTTTCCCCCCATCCTCGCTCGAATGCAAGCCACACAATTGAGTTTGTTCTGGCCAAACACTTTTTGCCTTTTTCGCTATATAGTTACTATTGAAAACAATAATATGAATTGTGCCCGTTTTTATAGCGCGCTCAACACTCTTTTGTGAACGCATTACGTGACCAATTTGAAGGTGCGAAAGCATGGATTGATAATCGACATTCTTTCGCAAACACGAATTGGCCACCTAATGAGCAATCATGATGCAAACGCACCGTGTTTTCCGTTGTCTCCACTTGTTTGTGTGCCAATGTCTGTCTTTCGAGGTCCCAATTGCTTGTTTTTACTCTTTTTCTTTTTGTAACTCACATTAGTTTTGGGTGTCGCCCGATAAACAAATTGCCACGGAATTGATTGACTTTTTTAAACGTTGTTTTAGCTGCCAGGATTATGTCGCTCAGATCGAGGCGTAGTACAATAGTTTTTTTTAGATAGGCGATAATGGAGCATTTTTTGTGCAATGGTTTGTCGAAGGGCTTCTGAGGTTTATCGTGTCGTCGGGCGATGTATTGCCGAATTAACAACGAATTTATTTCGGCGACCAATATATAATAGAAACTTTGGCTGGAGAACGCTTGAACGTCTGTGCCAAGCCCATAATTTTAGTCGGTATTGTACAACCGCGAAACATATTCATGCTCTTTTCGTCGCACCACCACCACCTCTTTTTCTAATTCTGACACTTTCTCCTCCATGATACCCAATTTACGATCTCACTTTTCCCATGTATTTTTCTGTATGTTCATGTTCCATGACTGTCGGTCCAGCCTTCGTGCAATTTTCTGTGTGTTTCGATTGACGTGCTTCAAAAAAATATTTTATTACAATGTTCCGTTTCTTACAGTCCGAAAGTAAGATTGGCTTTAAACACCAATCAGTTTTATCCGTATCGATTCGGCAGAATGGTTTAAGAAATTACTACTAATGTAATAATTTAAGTTGCCCTAGTAAGACGACCATCACACTCAACGTTACACAGACATATTTTACACTTTGGGTGGATTGGATATAATTTTACAAAAAACGTTTAAAAAAACAAGTTTCGATGCACGTAAAAATTAGTCTCATGTCAAGACTATAGAATCGGAATACAATAAAGAGTCCTCCTTTCGAAACCAGTTGAGGCTTCACTGGCGAAATTATAAATAAATGATGGCCACCATTCCCCATTTCTTTATAAAACCATACATATAATTATAAACTATATTGTCCATTTGAAAGTTTTTCGAGTAGTATACTGCCCTCCCCTGGACATTAGAGCCAGTCTGTTCGCCATTGACTACTAATCAATTCGTTCATCATAGACCCGAAAAACTAAAACATGACAACCCCCACTAATCTGTGATTTTGTACAATATAATATAGTATTATTACAATGCATTATTAAACCGAGTTTCCATTTTCTACTTCTATCGCAATAGTCAAATAGATGTTTATCATTTTTAACACAGATCTTCAACGAGACATCTTATAAAAAATTTTGGTACTGCCCCCAGTCTCAATAATAGAAAATCTTTTTCTAACACTTTTCGTTCGTAAGTTATACACCTATATAATACAGTATATACCTCACACGACCATAGTATTTTTCAGCCGACAATTCAAATGTTTTTCTTTGTTTCTCTATCTGTAATTACCGACCGTTTTTAAGGAGAGTGGGGAAAAAAGCAATTTCATTGACATGTTTTAAGTGCCACAAGTATATAATATGAATATATATATATATATTAAGATAACCGTCAGTCTGGGGGCGAGTAAATAAATAATTGTGCTACTATACATGTTCTCGCGTACACGCAATAGACGCAAATACCAAGGTCGGGTTGGGACAAATTCGAATGCAAACCCACATCGAATGTGGATGGAAATATTTCCCCTCGACTTGTATTCTCCTGTACCAATCATCTATTGCCAAGTGTACTTTGTTTAAACTATTTTAGTCAATTTTCATAGTTTTTTCAACGTATGCATTCGTGTTTTAACCCGGTTGTACTTAAGCGGACGGGTGACATTATAATTCTATAATTGAAAATACGTTTATGTAAATATAATTTATTTATGTGAATAGTAGACCGCTTGAATGAGTCAACTTATTTGCATTTTTGTGTGAACTGCTTGAGTGTTGGGAAGTTAGTGGTAATCCAAGGAAATAAGCGATAATCCACATAAGAAATAAATTTGACAGCGTCGAAAAATTTAATTTCCTTTTCGGGCACTACGAGGAGGCAGCACAATATTGGACTTGTCGAACTCAATCTTTCCAAATATAGTGCATATAATTTTCGTAACGTTTACACTCTGGCTGTCGTTTTGGACGACACTGCAGTGTGGTGCTTTTCTGTATCACAACAGCGCCTTGCACTTTCGTCCAAAACCTCATTGATCACAATTTTTTATGTCCATTTATTTTTTGCAAAATATAACAATTTTGCAAAGATTTTCTCTCAGCTTTTGATATCAAATATGTACAACCCATATACGCTGCAAACATTTATGTATCACACCTCTATCATGGATGACATGGTGTTGCCATAAGAGTCCAGGGCTTGTACGTGAACAATCACTGGTTTACCTGAATTTTCCTCGTGCGTCAATCCAAAATCCTCCAAGTTGAGACGATACGTTAGACAACCGTGACTGCTGAGAAATTCCCAATGCCGCGAGGAGGCCCCATTGGCGTGGGCGGGCGTCGCGATGATCACTCGTAGTCCATGACGGGAGCGCAGTTCGCATCTGAAAAATGAATGTGTCGCTGAATGTGATTGAATTTGTCTTCACTCTAGTTCGCTTGACACCTTCAAAAGTAAGGAAGAGATATTGTTCAAACGGCGCGCCACTTACCCATAAATCTTTGGTCCATGGCCACTGTTCTTTGGATTCGAGCTATTGAACCACCTGTAATTGAATTAATGCAACTCACTAAACCGCGAATGCAATTCAGAATTTTTTTGATTTCATAGGCTATTTATTGCTGTTTCAATCTAAAATTTTCAGACTCTGATGACGCACCGGTGAAATGAAAGCCACACTGCCGAGTCGCGACACCAGTAAGCTCCCTTCCAGTCTTTGAACCGACGGCACAGTTTAGTCTCTGTTAAAAATTGGTTGTTGGCCATCTGAGTGACATTGTTTGGAAGGGACATACCTAATTTATGGAGAATAAAAACAAATAGGCACATATATAATAAAACTGTCCTCATATAAACAAGAGAGATACTTGAAATGTGAACATCTCTCGTCTAAAAGTTTATAAAGTAGTGAATTTGGGTACACACACATATGTATCACAGGTATACATTAACATTTAAAAGTGGCTTGTTAAGTGCGAGTTTTTAATTCAACCGTATCTACACAATTTGAGGTTCTCTCGAAAATCATGTGGTCAGTTCTCACCGATGAGACAGTGAGACGGTTCACTCTGTGACGCAATTGTGGACTGATTGCAGGGGGTGTTGCGAGGGGGACGGTCGCCGTCGTCATCCCCAGAAAGAAGTTCGGGTAACACGAAGACGTTACGCAAATTATCGAATCCGCGACCCATGATGCCTGCGACGGTGTGGCCCAAGTCGAATGTGTGACCCAGTTCGTGACATGCCGCGCCCAGCGTTGTCGAATAACAGGCGCCATAGGTGCCTCTAAAAGGAAAATGAACATCGAACATTTACAGGCAATGAGGTAATAAAAATATAACCGAACAGCCCTGCCATTTGTTTTGGATTACGTAATGAAATGGCCTTTAAGTTGACGGTTCAGAGGAATTCAAAAGTCCAAAGGACGACGCTTGTGGCTCAATCCCAATAGTTATACAAATTTTTAGTACCTGTAACAGCTGTCGTCCAACAATGTAAACCGATCGATCTTGCGAGCATCCGTGAAGCAAGGCACCACATCCGCCAACCGTTCGGCCCACGTGTGAAGACATCCGGTGCCGAGCAGGGCCAATCCGCCACCTCCCAACGCCACGTGTCCCTCCGTCAACTGGAGCATGTCGTGATGGTCCAGTGGCCACACGCGGTCGTCGTTACGGTAACGAGTGAACGACACGAAGGCGAGAAATTTGACGCGACTGGCGTCCGCACCACCGAAGTCAAAGTTCCGACAGCTGGCAAGCTCATCCTTGACCGCGTGCCACAGTTCGTTCTCCGGAAGATGCGCTACCTGGTGGGTGGTGCGACCGCGCAACGTCAACGTCCGGCAGTATGGCTGATCGTGGGAGAGCGGGTCAGTTTCCAGGCGGAATGTCCGGCGGCCCAGGCCGTGGCGCACGGCACACTCGGCCGTAAATGTCTGGATCAGTTTGGCGCCCAGCCAGATCCGAGCGCAAGCACTCGCTCGTGTGAACCGGTCAATGCCTTCTCCGTCCACCTCATCACTGGTAGGTCCCTGTAGGTGGTCGTGACCCGCGAGAGAAAGACAATAAAAGAAGGTATCGATCGACGGATTCGCCAAAACCAATTTTGGGGAAAAACAAATAACCTGCATACAATTACAAATTTTACCCGCAAGCAACCCCCAAGAGAGGGGCCTATGGTGGGGGTCAAAAGATCAGTTGGGGACAGAAATGGATTTATTTTAAAAGGCTCTGGATTTGAGGCTCTGTCAAGTCATTCCACTGTCGACACACAAGGGAAATAGCACATTGCACATTGAAGCTCGTTCACCATTCTAGTGTGGCCCCATCTTTTACTTCTGTTAGGAGTTGGGCACATAATTTCCCCGATATCAACATTACAATCCCCCTTCAGAATTCTGACCAGCAACCCTCCTACTGATCTCCCTACGATCTTCTAGTGTTTCCCTTACCGTTTTGACTGCATGTCTGTGACATTGTCAGTTTTTTCAAATCTACAGCTAACAAATCTAGCAGCTCTCCGCTGAACCATCTCAATTTCCCCTACAAGCCCTACATGGTGAGGATTCCAAATGGAACTGCAGTACTCAAGTAAAGGTCGAACCAAGAAAAAGTAGGCCACTGACCTAACCGTACTTAGACACCCCCATGAAGTTCTTCTTCATACACATAGTAATCAGCAGGTACATTAAGGTACACTAAATTGAAGTTTTTTAAAATTTCAGGAATAAGTTATTTTTCCCCAGGTGCATTAATACCTGGAAACTGCCGTTGTACATGTCGTCTTCTGCAACGACGTATATCAGTCGAACGACGTTTTCCAACGTGGGTGGTTCGTACGTCAGAGTCAGCCAGCGAATGCAGTCGCCGCAACATAGTTGTACGTTGTTGACGCCGGCCAGAAGCTCAACTAGTGCCTTGAACTTGCCGGACACTAGAGAAACTGGCCAAGCGATCGTCTCGCTGATTTCTGCCGGTTTCCCCACTAGACAAACAGTTATTGACGTGTTCTGTAGCTCCACGCATTGCTCAACTACCTCACCTTCTATTAAGACCAGACTGTGGTTTATCAACTCGCCATCTGTCAAATTTGAGATTGATATTTGCATTGCGAAATTCAGCAGTCACTTTATGAAATATTTCCGAAAAAAACAACACGGCAGTGGCCATTTGTAAACAAAATAGTTCAGAAAGTTTCTAAATTCAGACAAGGATGAGCGCTGAGTCATCTTCATAGAGCGATATAAATCACTTTCCATCTACTAGCAGCTACTAGCAGCGCCTCAAGCGGGATTTGCGCGCCCTTTTTTAAATTTTTAAAACGTTTCTGGTAATAAAGAGCACGACCTCGACCTCCCAGTGTCCCCTTTCGGTTTAACTTTTCAGTTTCTTCATTTGTTAGTGCGTCGTCGTTAACAGTGAAATTCATTTGTTCGTGCACCGTCGCTTTCGAACACACCTGATGAAAGTGGACTAGATGAAAGTGGAAGTGGGATTCCATCGAAAACGTTTGTGTGACCCAGTAAGTAGACGATCTAAATTTTATAAGTTTCAAATTATTTTTGGTGACTATGACGGAGTGTAGCGTTGGTCAGCGAGAAAGTATCTTCAAATATCCACCATTACTGTAACTGTCCGATTATAGTGCTAGATCTATCCTAGCCCCATTTTCTATTTAACCAGATATCTGACTCTGCGTGCTTCGACACCAATTAAGTAATTTAATAAAGAGCACGTTCAACAAACGAGACTATTAATAACCTGGCAAAATCAAATAATAGGTTAAAATGGATCAGAACCCATTGTGTGACTGTGAGCCCAATAGCAGAATCACTGCTCATACAGATACTTATCAGGGTGCAAATGTGCGCAAATAATGAAAAATAATACTCGTAACAAATAGTTTATTTTAATGGGATTGACAAAAATGAAAGCAAAACGCTGTACACAATAAAACACACAATTAAATAATAATTAATAGAAGTCGATGATACATAAATGTAAATGCTTGCTTCGATATCCAGTCAGAGACCATCTTTTTCTGCAATTTCCCGGTTCTAAAATCAAAACCCATAACATTGTTATATTAGGGTGAAAGGTTAGAGAATTTTCTTTCACAATGACAGATTTTAAAGTTTACATACCGTTCCAAACTGGTAGTAATGCGGAGCCAGACTACACAGCCACATGGGTTCGATGACAGTGATGTCGTGCATATATTCTTTGGACGTCAACATCACCTCGTTAAAAACAATCCTACGCGAGTCAAAGCGATTCTCAATTAATAATAGAGCTCTCACAATCCCAACTCAACAAAGCTATCCACAGTTTCCGACAGTCACACTATAAACAAATTAAGAATATTTAGATTCGCGTAGAGCGAATGTATCATGAATCATATTACTAAGCAGATAGGGTGTTATCAACTAGGTGTAGAGGTCGCATGATACTTTTATGTGGTGCCCATGCGCAGACGAAAACTGAAATTTTTCTAACCACGATGGCTGCTTTTCCGTGTAGAGGACAGAGTTCTGGTGAATGTGCATAGGATGATCTCCTCGTATAGTGCGGTATACTCCGGAGTGATGAAGGTACGCGGCGTTGGGAAAAAACCCGGCTGTGATGCACCGACAAATGGCGTCTAATTCACCTACAAGAGTGTGGCCGCAAAATACAAAACAGGTTAACTTTAAAAAATCAAATCAACAACCCCTCATTGAGTGATCATTTTTTTATAATTTTTTCCCGTAGGAAAAATTAACATGAGGATTTTACCTTCAGCAGAGATCATGGGAACTTTGCATTTGGAAAGCAAGCTCGTAAGTTGGCTGGTAATTTTGGTGGCTCTCAGCAACGCCTTGTAGTTAAGGAAATTTCCATCACACCACTGTTTCTTTTTTCCATTCTATCGAGAAGAAAAAAACATAAATTAGTCGATTTGATGGAAATAAATGTAAACATATAAAATGTGTCCCCAAGTTCTTATATTACATTAAAACTGGAATTGCTGAAATTAATGTCTAAATTAAGAGCTCCGCATATTCCAAGCAATCACTTTATATTGCACATCTGAAATCTCACCTTTTCAAACGCTTCGTAAACATTTAGCAGAGTGATCATGTCACCTTCGGCCACAGCAAATCTCCGTTTGGCTTTTCTCTAATGGAACAAAAAAATTAGAAACCATTATTCGATGTTGACGGGGCAATTGAGCAGGACAAATATTCTAGGTGTTTCAATACTTACTGCTTCGTTACCTCGTCCGGGAATGTAGAGGAAGACGTTACGAACTTGCAACATGGCGCATATCTTCACAGCCTCTTTCGAGCACCCAAACTCCCCTAAAACGATAGCATTTTCTTTATTGTAATAGCTTTGGATTATCAATCCATTTTTTTTTTAATTATTCAGCGTCAAAAAGAAAATTTGAATACAGTTAAAAAGTCACGGGCCCTTGCCATAAATGGACAATATTTGAGGGTCCCACTTGTTACATTGCAAGAAAACTTATTTGGCACAGAGTGGAGCGTTACAATCAAAACAATAATGAGAGTTACGAAAATTAATTATAATTCAGTATCTCACAAGACCAGTAAAAACATTGCATAAACAAACAAACGAAGACATTTGTCGAGAGTAAATTATTAAGAACACATACCTGATGCGAGCAACATCTTAGAAAAACAGGGATTGAGAGGGAATTCGGCCATCGAAATACCGAGAGGGTCGGTGAGATTGCCATCCATGTCGATTGCTTAAAGTAAGCGTAATTTTAAATTTATTCAATATCCGATAGCTAAAATAATGCCTGAATTCTCTTAGCCAAGATTTACACGAAATATTTGGTCTTACCTCCAAGAGCATGAAGAACGTCAAGGGCAGCGATCACATTTTTGGATGGAGGTGACTGAAAAAGAACGTCAAAACAAACGATGAAGTGTCAATCTCTTTCAAGGTCGTTGATCAAATAAGTGCAGCTGGACATACCTAGTGTCACCCCAAAAATTTGCCACGGAAAAATAACTAGATTTGAGACAAAATTACAAGTCCCAGCATTTGTGCGAATGGACAAAATGCCGTTGACTTTCGCAGGCCACGTCGCGAAATGCTTGCTTTAAGTGTCCCGTTTACAATTTTTTACGCAACTGAATGCCACAACTTTGCACCTAAGATACTTGACACGTTCTCTGCACTCTGCAAAATCTTGCCACATGACAATTACTCACTGATGGAAAGTGAAAGCGCAACACATTCTCGATGCCCAGGGCTTTAAGTTGCAAAATGGGAAAGGATAAGTTTGTTCGTTGCATCTCTGGCGGCAGGACCGCTGGCAGTTTCTCGTAGTCTGCTTCTGCAATTTGACCACAATAAATAGAGATCGCTTGATGAGTGATCGGAAATTGGAACAGAAAAATATTACGAATCACGAACACTAAATTTGTTATTTTTAAATATGATTAGTTTATCTTCGAACCGTCAACACTTTGACGGTCACAATGAATTTCTTTCCAAATTTCCCAGGTCCACTTGTACATCCATTTATCAAATATATTTACACTCAAAGTCAAGTTTTCGGCGCACAGAGGCGAAAAGACTTACCGGTGAAGAGCCGATACACCTTTCCTGATCGAATTCGGCCAGCACGACCTGCCCGCTGTTCTGCTGACGCCTTGGAAATTTCCACAATAGCCAGTGTATCTATAAATTCAAAAAATGAGTCGTTTCGAACCTGAGACGATCAACTACTTCCGCAAATTGAACAATATTCTAGACTGCATAGCTGATCTATATTCATATTACGACTTAACTCACCTGTCGAAGTCAATGAGTTGAACCAGCGAAGCTTGACGAACCCACAGTCGACAACTGTTCAAAAAAATTTGGAGATGTACATAATTAATAAAAGGTGGATACTGAGTGGTGACCGATGACGGGGCCAAGTGTTTTATTGTTGTTCAAAGTTGGCTTTACCATAAACGATACCGTCGATGGTCAGCGAGGCTTCAGCAATGTTGGTGGTGACCACGATTTTGCGCGTGTTGCGCGGTGTGCGATGGAATACGCGCAGCTGCTCCTTGGCCGGCAGAGCACCGTAAAGCGGCAGAATCAACAACTGCTCTTCATTGTCCGACTCCCGTTGGTGATCTCTGATGAAAAACGTAATCACATTTACATTCACAATGTTGATCTCAAATTGCATTCGCAAAATGTCCAAAATGTCTCACCTGAGCATGCTGACCACGAACTCTACTTCCTCTTGTCCGGTGAGAAAAACTAGCACATCACCAGACCCCTCTGTTTTGTGAATCTTGAGTGCGGTCTCAGCGCTGGCCTTCACGTAGTCAGCTACAGGTCGGTCCACGTACAGCACATCCACTGAAAACATTCGTCCTACACAAAAATGAAACAGTAGTTAACATAATTTTACGGAATTCCTAAATCCTAAGGAAATTCGTCACAGTTAGATTGTATTTCGAAAATCAATTTTTTATAATTCACTGTAGTGTAGGGATCGAATAATCGAGAGCCTGCACCGAGATTTGAACCCTGGACCACCGAGCCAGTCAGCCGCAATACCAACTGGGATACGACGAGTTTTATTTTAATATTAATCTAAACGTGTTAAAAGTCAAATATAGATAATTTGTGGAACAAAAAACCAACAACTTTAATAAGCGTGATACGCTCTTTGTTTGTTGGTGGCACGCGCACATACCTTGCACACTGATAATGGTGGCCTTTGTTTGAGACCCGCCACCGCCAAAGTAGTCGCGCAAATGATCGGCATCAACGGTGGCTGAGGCTACCAGCAGGCGCAGGTCATTCCGCCGTCGCGCCACCTTCTTGAGCAGTCCCAGCAGCACGTCGGTGTCCAGATTACGCTCGTGCACCTCGTCCACCAGGATTGCGCTGTAGCGGCTCAACAGAGGATCGCTCATCATCTCGCGGATAAGGATGCCTTCTGTCATAAACTTGAAGGAAAAATGAAAATGTGCAATCTGGTTTAATACCTTGAATTTGGGAGCAAGATTGATAAGTGCTAATGAAAGCTAACCTTTATTTTCGTTTTTCCAGGAGACCAACAATCGTCGAAACGAATGGAGTAACCAACGTCGCCGCCTAAGTCACATCCTTTTTCCTCCGCCACCCGAGTTGCCAGCTACATGTGGAGACAAGTAAATTATGTATTGAAGTACTACCTCGTTGTTTTGTTTTTCGATGGCATTCATAAAAATTAAAATTTTCTTAAAACCAACCGAGGTTACAGCGACTCTTCGCGGTTGGGTTACACCAACCATCTTTCCCTCAGAACACCAGCCGGACTCCAGCAGGTACTGTAAACACAGAAGCAAGTTTAAAAAAAACTTAATGAAAAATCAGAGCGCACATAAAAGCAGTCAGGATTAACGGAATTTCCAATATGTTGTGGCGCGTACCGACCTGCGGCACTTGTGTGCTCTTGCCGCATCCCGTCTCGCCCACCACCACCACAGTCTGGAAGTTCTCTATCAAATAGAGGATGTGGTTGCGGCTGGTGAAGATGGGCAAACGCTGGCGTTGACGTTCGATTGACAGCGATGGGTTGGGCTGGTAAAAGAAGGTGGGCACACTGGTGTCATCCACGCCCACCCGATCCTCCTTCCAGCCGGCTTCACTGACGCCTCCTACAACAACGTGCAATTAAAACAAACTTTTCTCGTATTTCAGCAAGGATTCGCTTTGCACAGGCGTATGACTGACAAAATATTCAATGGACGTGTTCAACAATTCGTTCAATAATTTTGGGATGGTCACATCGACCTGTTTCTTGCTTGGTGTGACACCTTGCTGCTCAGGAAGATCTTTGGATACTTTGGTTACTTAGATTTAGATGTGATTAACGCCGCGCCGGGGCATTATGGCGATTTCTGTAGGTGAGGGGAGGGGATGCTAATGAGACTTTGGGCAGGCTGGCCATTCGCGGGCAGCCTGTTGTCGGGACTTGAAACTGGAGAGGGAAAGGGCCTGAACTAAGTCTTGAGGGAGACAGTTCCACTTAGTAACGTTTCTTGGAAAGAAAAATACTTTTGTGTAGTTGCTCTTTGCAAAGATTGTCTGTAGTTTGAGCGGGTGGCCTCGTCCCTGTCGTTTTGCTGGGGAGGAGTGAGGCCATGGCTGATGGAAAATAGCAGCTGGAGTCTGTGTTCTCGTCTGCGTGTGGAGAGGAGGGAAAGCTTTAAAGTAGTGACGGCCTCCGTGACACACGTGTCGTGACTGCAGTGTGTTCCACCCGGAGAAGGACCACCCCCCAGGAGGCGACCTGGTAAATTTGCCTAGCCCAGGCTTTGTATAAGCTAGCTAGGTAGGGATCTTTAACGTGTACCTGACATCGTACAGGGCACGGGTCCCACGGCTTTACTTCCATTCCGAAGGAAGGCGCGTTAAGGAATTTCTCTTGCCCGAAAAATTCCTAAGGTGTTGGCCGGAATCGAAACCGCGATTACAGGTTTTTGACGCGAACGCGCTACCTCTCAACCACTTGACACCTCCTATTGCGGTTATAATGCGCGGCGATAATTATATCTAAATCTAACAAATTTACAATCAGAAGTGCAAAAATAACATACCCGAAACGTCAAACGACGAATCAGACGGTTTCAAAAACATATTTTGAAGTTAAATCAAAGAGGCAAACACATATTCCTCATGGGCGCCGCCATCCTTTTCAGCACTGTTGCATCCGTTTGGCTTTGTCTTAAAAATCCCTATAGCTTTTTTTATTTAATTGCAAAACTGCTGAAATAATGCGTCGTTGACATCATTTCTAGACGTAAAATGGGAAAGTATCGCGCAAAGCCGTACTATGAAGCCCTAAATCTACTATGGCTGATGTTGTGCTAAATCGCTAGTTGCGCACGTGTTTTCAAAATGGCGATCCCCATCGGCGCTAATAAGTCAGTTTCAAGTCTCACAGATCCAGAGCCTGCTAGAGCACCAAAATTTATCCCAACTGGTCCTTGACCCCTGCCATAGGCCCCACAGGGGCTGCTTGTTAGTCACGTTATTTGCGGCGTGGGTCACGCGCGACAAATCACCATACCGCCAGTAAACGTCCACCAGATGTCGCTACCTTCAACTGGAAGTTTCGGCAAATGTTTAGCACGCAGTGTCCGAGCCGTTTAAGCACTAAGCAGTAGTTTCGCGGTTTCGCCGATTTTCCCGCTGCTTTTGTGATCGAACGAGAAGATATTTTGTAAAATATTTAAATTACTCACGAAATATTTCAAAATGGACGGAACCGATGAATCTGAGAGGTCGATTCGATTGCGAAGACGTAACATTTCGAGCGACGGGGTCAACGGAAATTCGATCGACAGTCAACTACGAAGTGAGTTTTTGGGCGGCAGTATTGATTCCGTGGAAAGGCGCACTTTTCATTAGGAGACCGCTTATGTTGAACGCCACAATAGACTTGCAAAAGGTTGATTGAGAACTCGTCCTAGCCCAGTCGATATTACCTGACTGTGGCTCGGCGTCGTGCCTGGGTTCGATTCCCTGCGCGGGCTCTCGATAGTTTCGATCTCGGGGTACTGGACGTGCCCCTCATATAGTGCTGTAGCACCAAGAGGGGTACAGAGGAAATAAAAATTTAAAAAACTTGTATGATTCTGTTTCACCTTATTTTAGAGTTTGGATATCTAGAGCCAGGCATGAATCAAACCGAGAAGGAAGATTTATTGGTAAGCAAGGGCCACCTGTTGTAAACTGTAATAGTAAGTTCATCCTGAGAAATTTTCTTTGAAATATTAAAGTGTGTTTAGATAGAATCGATTTTCGTTTCAGAAAGTCTTGCACATGTCCACTTTGGAGCAGGGAGGTCTATCACACGAGGATGATACTCGTTCTCATCAGGTAGCTTTTATATTTAAGAAAATTACATTTTTTAATACTCGCAATAGATGTCTTATCTTAAGTGCATTCCATACAGCACTTGTAAAAGATACCTTCTGCATTTAAAAATTAGGTTTGATTTCTGTTTTCGCTGAGGAAGGGTCTAAACAACGATGATTAGATCCAACAAACGTCACTGAGTAAGATACGATCTAAATTTCTATGAAAATGTATATTTTCTAGGACAAGTCCGGACCATCCAATGGAAGAGCAATTTCGCCTGATGGCGAATCGTTGGACACCGCATCTCATAACTTTGATACCACTCTGGATGTTAATGTGGTGGGTATATTTTATGTTCTGTAATTATTATTTTTCTTCCCCAGAAGTGTCACAGTTGGAACAGCCTTCCCAAGAATTAGTTCAATCCACCAAAAATACTCGATAGCGGGTTGATCGCTCATGACCTAATCACAAGAATGCTAGACATCGTTTTTTTGTCACATGAATCTAAATTTCTGTTTGAGCTCCAATACGATACTTGATAATGTTGCTAATAAAAGATGCTTAAATGTATATAAATATGATGATGGAGCGCGTCCTTATAAAAAGTTAGACAAAGATGCTAAATGCAGCCACAAAACCTATTTTGCCTTTACTATATATCGTTACTCCAGTGAAAACGATAATTGCAAATGTCTGGTTACCAGTTGTCTAATAATCAAATTTCTGTTCTGCCAGGTCCCCGAGTCGCCTCTGATGGACATCATGAATGAGTGAGTAGCTATGAGAAGCGTGAGTACCGCGAATTTGTATACAATAAATATGAATTTGCCGTTTATGTTTCTATTATTTCTAGAGAGGAGCCAGAAGATCAAGAACGGATGGTAGCTACGAATTCGAGCGTGATGTATGCTGACGTTGTTGAGAAACTGTTGCAGGCCGCCAAAACAGAGGTGCGACTAATCAACCTTACTGCGATTTGGTGATGTGTGACTGACAGGAAGGGGGTCGAGAAGGAGAAATTTATAGTGGCAATGGTTTAGAAAGTTGAAGTTATTTTACATTGAGGTGGCATCACGAAATGACTTATAAATATTTATTCTATATAGCCCAGGTGCAAGATAGTCAATATGGACCCGTGGATTCGTCCGGGATTGAGGCCGGAGGAACCGGCACTTGTCAGGAAGAATTGGACTATTCGCCAAGTGAGTTTCGCGATGGCTGTTTAATTAACGATTCATTTTGTACTTTCGAAAGGAGTCGCACGGTCTAGCCCGTCTGGGCAGAGGGCACAGTAGGCTAGTTACGGCCTGCGTTTCTTGGTGAATGTCGGCAATTTATTAAAATCTGTACAAATGTCGCCAGTTTCATGCTGTGAGAAAAATATTTGAACCGGATAAAAATGGAATCATTCTCCTACAGCGATTTGAACGTGAAACGGTTCACTGAAATTTTCAAAATGCAGCTATAAATTCGGTTCGATTTTGCCTGTAAGAGACATTATTTGCTGTCAGTTCTTGTTCTACGATTTTTTTTTTAGTTTCTTTAATCGTTTCGTATTCATCACGCTCCTTAAATTTCTATCTCCCGTTACACCAGCAGGGTCACTCTGGTCGCCGACGGTACGCCAGTCGCAGTCTGGCGACGTGGTTGGAGCGACTGACTCACAGTTATCGCCAGCGCCGCCTAGCCCAACCGCAACCCTACCCGCCCGAGTGGGGCAAGCCAATCCAGGTGGGCCGCACCATGCCAGGCACGATTGACGCTTTCCACCAATTGCCAGTGCGACAATTCCGCCTACCAGACGGCGATCGTGACCAATCGGACGATTCGACAGCCAACAAGGAGGACGATTTTGAATCAATCGAACCCCCACCGGTTAACAAACCGTTAGTCTCTACAGACGACGACCTGCCTGACCTCGCTAGTCCCAGCGCTACCATTGTCCACTCGGACTCCTCTGAGGAATTGTTCGAAAAGGAACCGGAAGTATTATCGCTGACACCATCTGGCCGACCCATTATGTCCTCGCTGGAACGGCCGATCCGCTCGTCGACTTTGCCAAACGTGTCGGTGAGCCGTGATCATGTAGCAAAGGCCAGCAACCGACTGCGGCCAACCACCTCTTGCACCAAGCTGCGTTTGGCCACCCAACCCTCGTCGTCCCAATCATGCGCTACCACCAACACCTGGTTTAGCGCCAAGACGTCGATCACTCCGCCACAGCCTTCCAATAAGAAGGCTAAATCAAAATTCAAACAGCAGGTCGTCGGCGATGAAGACATTCCGGAAATTGAAGATTTCTTTGATAGCAACAGCAAATTATCAGCCCTTTACGGCGATCGTTCAGGTGTCAAGGTGGTCACAAACCGTAAGGGATTGCACCACGCGATGGGAGAGGCTGATCGGATCCGACCAAGGCTGAGCGATCCTGCCGCTGATGGAGATCTCGCCCTGGGCGTTAAATTTGGAAGCGCTGTCAAGACGTATTCCAGCCGTGGGAGGGCGCCGCGAAAGCGGGATGTCTACAGACTCAGCCTCACCGACCGCCCCAAACCTCGATCACAATCACCCTCGGAGGAGCAGTCCGAAATTCCGGGGCCCAGCAAGCGTTTGCGTACCACCTTTACGGGATCGCTGGCTGAAGGTGGCGCCCCCGCTGCAATACCGAACGCCAATATTTTTTCCGATGATGACGATGAGGATAATCAATTTGGCCCCGAGATTCCTAGCTCTTCCAGGGTCCCCAAGCGGGACAAGTGTAATCTAGTGCAGTGTCCACTGTGCAACAACATGTTCCCGGCTGAAAAGGTGGAGGCTCACGCTGACGCGTGTAAAGTCGATGATGATGACAACGAACCACGAACGGTTCCCTCGGGAAGGTGAGCTGGCCTTTGGTAGCGTGATCCACGGTTTGATCCGTCTTCTTTCCTTTTCTATTCCATCGACCGTTGTCTCATTGTTCCTTTTCATTTTTCGGGGTGTCGATGCATGTTATTTTGCTCTATTCACAGTCGACCGAGACGGCAGTTCCAATATATATATATTCTTTGTTCGTGTATAAGGTCACTTGAGAGAGACTTGCGCTTATTTTGTTGCAAACATTTGGGTTGCCACAACTGCTGGGAAACCCGGTCAAACAACGCCCTAAGAAAACAGAATTATTTGAATATTGTGTGAGAAGAATTTAGAAATATAAATAATTAATGGATCGAGATATGCTTAATTAAAGAAGAAAAACTGTAGAATATAGTTCAAAATCTAAACTGTCTTCGGCGAAATGGATTTTTAACTTGAAATGTTCAAATAAAAGCTGAAACAGCAACGAATGAGATGGGAAGCAAAATTAATATCAAATTTATTTTTTGTGTGGCTACCCTTACGCCTATTGTTGGTCATCAAAGTTAAATTTAACATTGTTAATTGCTGTTCGATAATAAACTCTAAACTGTTACTAATGGCGTCTTATTATTTCACGCTATAGTGTGGTTGATAAAGATTAGCGAATTATTGAGTTAGATGTAACGACATTTTTCGAAGTAGCTGATAATTTAGAAAGTGTAATTTATTTTATTGCAAGCATTTAATTATAGATAAGTTACTTATTAGACTAATGAAACGTCAATTAAATTAGATAGTATGTCGATATACTCCAGTGGTTCAGGAAAATTAAAAATGCTTTCTGAAATCTGATTTCATGAACCTAAATGAACCATTCTTAAATTGAGATTGAATTTAGATTAACGAATTTGTCATAAAATAGTCCAATAATGGAGAAGTAAAGCTACTAATTAGCATAGGCGTAAGCATTCGCAAAAAATACCCAATAAAGAAATCGCCTTTATGCTTTTATGGATAATTCATAAATCTGTTATGTGTCGGCCAGCCGATAGCCACATAGTTGCTAATAGTTCAGATAATTTAAGTGTTCTGAAATTCATTAATATTAAATTATATTATAACGGAAAAGTTTATAAGTAACAGGAACCATGATGCGTTTTTCCTCTAAAAAAACTTGTAAATTAGTTGGAAGCGAATGCGATTGCTTTCATTTTGTTTGAGGGTATACTGCGTGTGGGGCCCAGGATGTTATAGCGTAACTAAATGTGATTTTTCCCAATTGCATTTTTCCACCCAGGACTTCTCCAAATATGAAACGCTGCTACGTGTGCCGTAATTTTTATCAGGAGAAGGACTACGCGACGCACGTCTTCAACTGCATCGCCGCCAGAGAACAAGCGGATGTAGATCAGAACGCCGGAATCGTGGCGAGCGCTTCTGTCACTCCCAAACGTGTGAACGAAGGAAATCATAAATTACCCCAATTCGGAAAGTCACTGTTGGGTCGTCTCACTGCGAATGACGTCGGAGGTATAATTTGGACATTATATATACGCATTAGAGAACGCACCTCTTTGGCTCGATCCATGAGTGGGGCGATGACGAATTGACTCTGGTAGACGATTTGACAAAAAATTCAATACAAGTATAGATCATAATTCTTGGGTCATAACTATCTTATAATGACTGCGTTAGAAGCATGCCGTTTTATTTTGTACTCAGTCCGTGTCTCTCGAATTAGTGTATTGTCTCTTAATTTTTTAATTCAATATAGCTGCGAAATTATAAAAAAATCTTAACCATATTATCTTTGTTTATTTTATCGGAAATTTCCACTATCCTGGTGTACTCATCGGATTTGATTCAATCCTTTTCAGGGTCAACTGGCAACTCCGTGCTTAATACTGTACGTGAAGGATGTCTAAAGCGGAAGTATGAGTAAGTCTTAATATCTTAAATTTATCGTTTCCTTAAAACATATTGTTTGCTACCGTTTAATTAGATGTTCTTCGTATTGGTTTCGTATTGGTCGCCTTGTTTATGATCAACTGTTTCCGGTTATGTTAAATGTTTTTTTTTTCATTGTTCAGTCGGATGCGACAGGAAGCTCAAGGTGGTCCCAGCACTCCGGTCGTCCTCCAGGATAAGAACATTTCAATTAACCATGTGGCATTGTCGCCGTTGGAGACTTTCGTACCCATCAGCAAACAGACTAACTCGCTCATCGATTACAAAAACCAGTTCAGTTATTCCAACAAGCCTATCCGCATCAAAACGGGCGCCAAGAAAAGCAAGAGGAAACGGCGTAAGCGTTGCAAGAGGAAGAGATCGAGTTAGGCTGCAAGGCAACAAAAATTCAGTACTAGCGTTGCAAAAAGTAACAGCTTAACAGAGAGTGTTTTTAAAAAATGTAACATTCAGAATTTGTGTATGGTAGGTGAAGATGAAACTCGATCTTGCAAGACAGTAATAACAAATTCTTCTTAAGCTTTTAGAAACTGCGTTTATTGTCGAACCAAATTGTAATTATTTTTTCGTTTCTGTTTAACCGGAACTTTTTTCTATTTTTACTTTGTTATTCAATTGGACCAGTTTTCTAAAATGATTGTTTTTTAGGCATATATTTTAGATTTTTTTTAATAAATTTATATCTGACTTCATTTATTTTGGTTTATGGTTTTCCTATCAATAAAAATGTTTTGGTATCAAACTCTATGTTGTGTACGTTTATTGTAAAATTTTGGAGATTTCTCATGATATATTCTTTTAATTATGTAAATGAATGAACATTTATTACTTATTTATGTTATTTCCATTTTTCTAAACATTGTTCGATCTGCTTTAGTTTTATTATTGTGGTCGGTTGTTGGCAATTTCAATTTTGCCGCGTCCACTTCTATTACGACAGTTGCTTCTCGCGGTCACTAGATGGCAATTGCTCTTTGAGAGCAACTATGGGAGTTATCCGAATTGTATATTCATACGCCAAGTTTCTTGAAAATAGCATTATTTCAAACTAAATTGCAGTGAACATAAAATGGTAATGCAAATATGATATTTTATTTATAATTCATTCAAAACAAAACCATGTTGAGCTACATATGCTTCATTAATTGAAAATTTTATTGGGAACTATATTGTGTAACGCGCAAAGCCATTAAGCTTGGATGGCAATCGACAAATGGTGCGTTTAAACATTTGAATATATCGTAACACGCCACATGGCGTTGGCCGTAGAACTGAGAAGGCGAGGGAATGATATAATAATGTCTCCCTATCTCAAAGGTAATTGGACCAAACACTGTCTAACTGAGTTAACGTAGGGACATCCTTGTTTTGTTGTGAGAAAAAAACAAGATGGTGGTTGCGTCGAAGATGTTTTCATGAGAAGTCATCAATTTTCTTTAATATATTCGAAAATTGGTACGTATTTTTGCGAAATATGAAATCTTTTGTTTTTAAGAGCAAAACGCGAAGAAAATGAAGAACGTTACACAATCTTCTAGCGATATTTGTAAACAAGAAAAGCGTCATCTCATCTTTGTTGGTCATTTTACTTAGGCATGTTGACCTAGTTTTTTTTTAAACACTCATACGAGGGCGGTATTAGGCCGTATCCGAAATTTATCGTTCATATCGTGTATGGTCTTAAAATGACAAACAAAAAAGCGTTCTAAATGTTTTCGAATGCAGGTTCTTGAGCACTCGAAACCAGAAAATAAAATACCATGTTGAAAATAAAGCGGAACTATGCACTTGGTTATAAAAAGAAATACGGGTAATCCCAGGACTCGACTGGGAGCAAGACGACGATCGAGTTGGCAAGACTCGAAAAA